>WAAB01012092.1:217895-240069 GCA_013389865.1 Piaya cayana | reverse complement strand
AATGGCCTCAAGCTCCGCCAGGGGAGGTTTAGGTTAGAGATTAGGAGGAAGTTTTTTATGGAAAGGGTCATTATGCATTGGAATAGGCTGCCCAGGGAGGTGGTTGATTCGCCTTCCCTGGAGGTGTTTAAGTTACGAGTAGATGAGGTCCTGAGGGACATGGTTTAGTGTTTTGTGGGAGTGGTTGAACTCGATGATCCGATGGGTCTCTTCCAACCCTGTGATTCTGTGTGATTCCTCTCACCAATTTTACTTTCACAGTCAGTCCCTTCAATCTGCTCTATTGGCCTGCAAACTCCTTTCATCTTGCCCTGCCATGTGGTGCTGCCAGCCTCCTTTCATCTTCTCCTCTCTGCCTGTGGAAATGCCCTTCCGAAACCTGTGGTCAACCTTATCCGAATCACTCTTTGAGGATCCCCTTTGCAGGGGGGCGTATTGCTGCTGCATCTCGCGTGGTAGCAGGTGCTTTGCCTCGCTCCGCACTGACCCATGGCAGCAGTGACCACTGCTCTGCTGCCTGACCTCCAGGAAATTACTGCTCTCCCCTGTACCTCTGTTTCTCTTTCTGGCTTTCATCTGTCTTTTTTGCTCAGGCTGGAGGCTGCTGTGTGTGACAAGCCTGACGGTACTGTGACAGCTTGGTCTCAGCTGGGAACACTGCTGTAATGCAGACAATAACCACAGTGCTGTAAGCCGTATCCCAGCTGTAAGCCATGTCCCTGCTCTGCCCCCCGTCTGCACACGCTGCAGTCTGGCCTGCCTCTCATGTCCACTGTATGGAGAGAAATGAGCCCTCCTAAGGAGAAGGTTTGGTTTGTGTGGCCTCTCCCGCATCTTTGTGGGAGTAGTAAAGACTAAAACATGGCTGTTTATTCCAGCATCTGGCTGACGGCACTGGGGGTCTTGGCATCACGCTGGAGACAAGGGGTTAAGCTGTGGCTGCACCCACCTGTGCCCCTGCCAGCAGCCTGAGAGCCACCAGGAGTAGCAGCTGGGTTTTGAGACACCACTGGGATGCTCCTGAACGGGTTCCTGTCACTGTGAGTTCTTTCCAAGTTCCCAGCAAGCTACTGAGTGTCTAAGACTCATCTCAACAGCTTACAGGGGGGCAGTGTAAAGGAAAGACACACTTCATAGAAGATGAGTGTACTGACGATAGAAGACCACCATAATAGTTGTTTCATGAAGCTTGTAGTTCTCAGGAATGATACTGTTCTCTCTTGAGTGGCTCCTACTGCGACTTTATCCACAGGTTTTCCACCACCATGAGACCTCTTAGGACCAAACCTCCCCTCCAGCTGTGCCACACGGGTATTGATTGTTCCCTCACCCCCCTGAGGGGCTCAGGGATGTCCCTCATCTATGCTGTAAGCAGAACATAGGGAAAGGGGATGGAGACATGGAGTCTCTCCCCTCTACCCTTAGCAACAAGTCAGCCTGCCTCTCTGAAAAGCAGAGTCTAAAAAAAGTCTATTGATCAAGATCCATTGCCAATTATTTCCCAGAGATGGGAGCGGTGATTGAAGCAAGGTTTGTACCTCTGATACAGACTTTCTTCCCTGAGGTGGTGCACTTACCTCCTGCTCCACCATCGGAACAAGAGGGAAGGGCATAAACCAGCCCAAGGCTATCATTGCTTTCTAAAAGACAGTGATGGAGGCAGCCAATGATGGGCACCGACTGGAGGAGCTTAATCCCCGCTCATCACATTTTGACAATAAAATTACATGTTTTGATAACAAAAGCTTCCACCTGGAAAGCTCGATGAAAAGCATGGGGAAGTGTTGGTTCTAGGCAGGAATTTAATGTACTATCCTGCTCCTCTGGAGTTTTCATGAGCAGGTTTCTTTGCTACCACAACAGAAAGAATACCTCTTTCATAATGAATAGCCTTCAACTACCATGAGCCAAGATTAGGGTTGTTTTTTTTTTGGTTTTGTTTTGTTTTTTTTAAATGTGGAAGCATAGAAAATTAAATCTCTGTTGGATTTTTTTAAGCAATTATTTTAAGCACTGTGAATAAACAAGGAGTGCCTGACAAACACCTGCTATTTTTCCCATCGTGAGTTTGGCTGCCACTGAACAGTCAGAAAAGCTGTTCTTTATAGGATCAAGTGTGTTTATCTGGCAGAGAAGAATGGGGTTTGTTTTCCCTGTCGAATAATGCACTGGCTGCCGTATGAGGTGCAGCACCAACTTTTATCAAGTAGGAGGCATGTGTTCCCTGGCTTCCTCCTGGTTGCTGACGGATTGGCAAGACTCAGTTGCTTCCATCCCAGAACAGGCACCTCAGACCTGAGCAGAAGAAACTGGGGCCATTTAATGACCCACTTCTCAAAACTTCTGGGTTTTCTGGAAATAAGCATCTGAGCTGGAGTACAATAACTGGTTCGGATCTGGCTCTCAGCCTCCTTCTGAAGAAATCAGGGGGTGCCAAGTTGGTGCTTGTGTATGTCAGTAGGAGTAAGGTCTGTCTCAACATCCATATACCCAACAAGGACTGAAAATGGGAGGACTGGAAACGGTTCTGAGAGTTTCTCATGATCAACTCTTTCCTCCTTATGCTTTCTCCCCATCTCCCTCCCTGGGTGCTCCAGGCTGGCATTACCATGAGAACAAAGTGAAAGGGGTGCTGCTTGTAGCATCTGGTGCACAGGCAGAACAGTGTGGGGACCTGAGGCAAAGGGATTACAAACGCATTTGTCTGACTGAGCTGATCTGATTGAGCTGATGCTGCCTTCTTTTTCAGCCTTAACCTTTGCTGAAGGTTGTTGACTGCTCTCGCCTTTCCTCTCTCTGAGGGGAGGGGATGCTACAGAGCAGCTGAGCCGGAGCCCTATGCACAGGGCATGGCCTCAGGGAAGGGAAAGAACATGTCAGAGGTCGCTGGGACTTCATGGCAGATGAAACAAGGCACAGGGGCTGGCTGCAGTGGGTTTGCACTTGGTATTGCAGGTCAGACTTGAGGTGACCTGACCAAGTGACTGTTCCACAGAGACAGTCCAGATTCTTTGTCCTCTTTCCCTGGGGTAGAAATCAATCACCAGCATTATTTTTCAAGTTCACGCATCTCAAGACTTTAAGGTTCTTTAATGAGCTAAGACAAGCATCACATTAACCCCTAGCAGGGATGATTTTAGCAGGGACACTTGTAAAGCTCAATTATAGCCAGCCAGCAAGTGTTCTACCTCCTGGGTTTTGCTGGTTGTTAGTATGAAAGGAGTTGGTTTTTTAATAAATTTTCTTGGTTCTCGGGACTTTCCCATAAACCAGGGCACAGTTTGAAACTCATTTAAGGCTCACACAGAGAGTGCAGGAGAGCTGCAGTCACTGGGATTGTATCACTTATGTTAATGCTAGTGGATTTGATCAGTTCAGACGTCTATGTGGCAGGTTTTTCCCCTTCTTCTAGTGGCCCATTATGAGTTCTGTGCTGGACCTGTGCTCTGCAAGTCGAGGTGGCCTGAGCAGGATGCGGGACAGGGGCAGGAGGATGCCATGGGCAAGGCGGAGGTTTGCACTCCAGACTTGCTGATTTAGCAAAGCACTGCAAGTCAAGCAAAGCTGCCTGGGATCTGAAGTGCTGTGAGGGAAGCAAAGAAATTGCACCAGTTTTACTCTTGCTGCTGCTCTTTAAAAGTCTCTAACTGTGAGCACGTAGGCAGAGAGTCTGCATTGCTCATTCTGAGCTCTTGTGAGGTGAATGGAGACAGCAGGAACATTTTCCAACTGTTGGCTAGTGGCAGAAAGGATGTTTTTAGGGGTTAAGGTGTAAAACAGGTAGCAGAGATCAGGCTTCCATCCTGGGCGTTGTTACCAGTAAACTGTGTGAACAAATCCCTCGGGCTAAAATTTTCATTGCCCTGCCCTTCTGAAGATCAGGCCACGTGTTGCGTAAATATGGGTGTAGGTACGTAGCAGCAGGCAGCCAGGTTGGAACACTTTGGCTTTAATCCTTATACCCGAGTTACTTCATTTATAAAATGGGGATAATTCTCTGCTACCTCGAGGGATGCTCTGAAGCACAACTCTGTTGATGCTGGTAAAGCATGTCTCAGCTTGCTGGATAGCTGTTATTCTATGCTTTATAGAAATAGGGTATGGGAGAGCTGAACAAGTCATCTTAGTGTAGTTTTTTCTGTTGCTGCTGGACAGCCTTAAAGCCACGTTCTCCCCACCTTACAGCAAGACAAAGCGGACTAGGTGGACTTCTGGAGTTGCCACAGTTCCGTGTTTCAGCTCTCAAGAACCCTAGTGTCCCAATAGCTCTGCCCCTGCCTGTCACTGCTCCAGAGCAGGATGTGCATCTTTCCCCTGGGATAGGAGATGAGATTTACCAGGACACTGTGTAGAGTGACTTCAGAAGCTCCTTCTTTAAAGAACAAATTATATTTATACTTTCTCAAGTTTACGCAATTTGATTTAGCATGAGACCAGCATCTCTGCTTCAGGGCCAGCTACATGTAGAAGTCAGTTAAAAGACCTCTAGATTTGTATGCTCTTCTTCTGGGATAAAAGGGTATCTTCCTCTACTTAGCATTAACTGTTGATAACAGGAAGCATCAGTTTGCCATACAGATAAACCCTTAATTCATTACATTGTTTCCACATCTTTTTCACAGTCAGTAGCAAGACACTTTCCAATCAACTGTGTTTTCTCTTCCTTTTCCCCAGTACCCTGCTTCAGATGCTCCTAGGAGAAACATATATGATGCAACATTTTATGCTAAAAAGATATGTTTTTATAGTTCGAAAGCTCTAATGCAACAAGGTTCTTATTTGCACAATGCTCAAAATCTTGCACTCGGAGTCACTTCCCAAGTTATATCATAAGATGCAGATAATAGGAATTTTTAACTGAAAAGTAACTGTCTGCTTGCTTTTCTTCTTCTATCCTCTTGGAAAGAGATGTGTGGAGGAAATGTGTTACCCTCTTTGACCTAATCCTCAGGGTGAGGTGATTTAAGTATGGGTGCCTACATCCAGTTATAGCTGCTCTGTTTTCTGAGTTTCAGCCCTTACCATTATGACAAATGAACCTCCATGCCCACCTTTGCACCCAGCTGGTTTCATATCAAGTAGTTTCACTGCCCACACGTTGGTTAGATAAAAGAGGAGTCTTCGGCTCTTTTGCAACCCTCTTACCTCCTCAGAAACCTTCTGCAATCTGCATTGTCTTGAACAAAGGGTGAGCTAAAAGATGAGTGGGATACTTCATTATAACCTCTGGCTGTGCAATGAGTCACACCTGTGATTTTGAAATGCAAAATAATAAATTAAGAGGGCAGCAGTAAGATCGAGCTGACAACCTGATAATAAAAATACTGGGCAACTTGTCAACTTCAGCTGAGTAACCAAAGAACGACACTTTCTGCCAAGCACGGGCAAATGAAAGGTTCTCTTTGCTGCACTGTTGTCATGCTGTGGCCAACAGCATGTCTAATGGTTCAATAAAATGTAAACATTGACTATATTTTCCAGAGCCAACTTCTCTTTCTGTCCTCCTGGAGAAGGAAGGTTTGCACCTAGGAGTCTGAAGTAAGAAATGAGAGTCCGGACTCTTACCTTTGTTTTCTATGTATGCCAACAGAAAAATCTCAATTACTCAGTTTATCTAAATGTAGATGACTTTATAAATGGGTTTTAGAAAAGTTCAGTTACTTTTAGCCTGATTCTCAGAGCGACAGCACTGCTAAATATTCTTTATTTATTGTCACATACTGTCATTTCACTACAGCTGTCAGACCGTCAAACTCCTCTCTTAATTTGATTCGTTTACTTACTCTTACAAGACTGTGTGGTGTGGGGCAGGCTTGCTACACTAAGCTAACAAATCCCCAGTGCAAGATATTGCTAAAAACTTGGGACCCAACTCCATGAACTGGCTTTGCAGAAGGAACAGCAAAATGCCAGCCTCCCACCATCGTCTAGGCTCAACAACAGTTTAACGCCCTTTACATGGTCATGCGGTTTTATAAAACACAGAAGGGAAAAAGATAAAACCCACTTTTACTGGTAAGAAATTTGTGTAGGAAACAATGCCCTTCCCCGCGGAAAGAACAAAAAAGGGAAAAGATTTGTCACCAACATGTTTTCTCCTTTGGGTGATTATATGAATAGGTATTTGCTACCAGGAAAGCCAGGCTGGTCTGTTGTTCTGGGCAAAGAGCTTGCTGTCTTTGTCTGCAAGGAGGAGGAATGCTCTCAGTATTTCTTTGGAGAAAGGTGGGGCTGCAGCTGTGTAACTGAGATGTTCACGTGGAGGTTTGGCGTGACCTAGAATTGTCATCAGGACAAAACCATCTCCAGACAAAAAAAGAAACTTTTCAATGGAGTAAACTGCCTACTGAAAGCATTTACAGAAAACTACTCTCAGTATCGAGGCGGGATAGCTCCTATCACAATTGCATGTTTTCTGGTATTAAGAGTAAAATATAAAGTTTTTTTTTTTTTAAAAAACCAACCTCCAGTTTTTTCCTCTTATCATTATGTATGGGATATCATTAAGTATGGGGTATTATTAGGTATGGAGTATTTAGCTTCTTGGATGTTCTAAGCAGGAACTTTTGAGTATGACTAATACAAAACAAAGACCTTGAGTTTTCACCAGTCACTATAACTGCACATTTAATTTCATGACGGGACATCTTGGTTGAGCCTGCATGCACTATAATACCTGAAATAATGACATTCCCAGGCAAAGGGATAGCAATGATTCAACTGCCAAGTACGTATCCCTTTGGTCCAGCTGTGAGCTGGAGGATGGTTCGTGGAGTAGACTAGTGATTTCCTTGCATATACATGCACCTCTAACCCAATTAGCACTCTTCAGCTGGTCACTTAGTTCTGTCTTCAAAGTTTTTTAGTACTAGGCTCGCTGGGCACAAGATACTGCAGCAACAGAGACAGATCAAGATTGCATCTAGTTGGCAAGTGGAACACGCCATTCTTAGCAGAAAGTATAACTTCTTATACTGTAACAAGATTATTTATGTATTACAGTAGATCAGTACCGTCTTGAGACATCTGGGGCCACAGGGCAGGCTGTACCCCAATGTCATTCACACCCTTATATTTATATTACATCCTGCAATGCTATATACCTGTGTCCATACTTTATAAAAACAGCTCCAGGTTGGGATGTCAAATTGTTCTTGAAGTAAGTGAAACTGGAACTTAGAGGAAAGACATGAGCCTGGGCCATTTTGTCAGCCACACAGTGGTGATGGAGATGTGAGCAGTATAGACCACGGTTCCTATATCAGATACTAGATATCTTATGGACTCTGCCCTGTCCTTTTTACCCAGAAGGCATACAAGTGGTTCTGAACCCTGCTTGGATTATCACTCTCACTCCCCCAAGCATGTTACATGGATTTAATCCAGGGGTGTGTGGAAAAGCCAATCAGACACTGTCCATAGTGAACCACCCATCAGAAGGTGTAATGGCAGATATTGCAGCCTGTTATCTTTAAACTCTTGAACTGAAGGACTGTGAGTACGTTTACAGCCAGGGGCATCCACCAGCATGACCAGAGAGAGACTTGAATTCATACTGTTACCTATGCAACGAGACATCTCTATTTCTCCACTACTGCTGCCTGCTGGGGAATGTATAGATAAAGCAAGACGCTAGGTTCTGTCACTAGGAACAATGTGCCCCTGTTAGTCAATAGCTGTTGGCAAGCCCTAGGGAATGGACATGCTTCTCATTTCAGCCATCAGAGGTGAACATGGAAAGCACCTGGCTACCGTGGCAATAAAGGTTGTAAACAAAGAGACTTGCCTGGGAGTTGCCACTGCAATCCAGCACATCACACAGGAGTTTAAATGAGATACAAAGTGAGGCATGTCCTATTACTAAGGAAAGATCAAGCCATCATTTGTGCCTGAACAGTTCTGTTTCCAGTGCTAACACACCCAGTCAAAAACCAGTCCAGAATGGAGAATTTGCTGGGCTTGATGCAATGTCCTCACCCTGGGATTAGATTAGTCCTAACCCAGGATTTTATGCAAATCCAAGGGTGAAGGAAGCTAGAGAATGAAATAAGAGAAAACCTCCATGATCAAGGTTGCTGATAAAAGCAACCGCCTCCAGCCGGTGAGCAGCACCACCCACAGCCTGGCTTTTGGCATGCCAGGCTGGGCAGAGGCTCCGGTAGCTAATGACAGTCCAGTCTGGTGAGTGTGCCCATCGAGTAAGAGCATAACAGGATGTTGTCCCATCCTACACACAGAACAGCTCCATCTGAGCAAGCAGATGCCATGCCAAAACCATGGACAGATGTAAACATTTATTACACGCCATACGTGAGGAGTCCTGGGGCAGCCGTGCTAATCTCTCAGCTCTAATGGCTCCGTGAATTGACAGCATAGGTACCATGCAACCCTCCATTTTCCTGGGCTTGCTACATATCCTCTGGGCAGTGCATTATACATCTGCTACTGTGGACAAGACTTAGGGTAAGAGAGGTCTCCAGGATGATCGTGCCTCCTGCCTGCTTACAGACATTGCTCACAGAGCACTTGTTGTGGTGTTGCTTTAGTGAGAGGTGATCTAACCCAGTTACCCCAATTATTGGGAATGGAATTAAGTCCCACAATTTGTTTCACTTAAGTCGAGAAAAGCCATTCAAATGGCAGTATCTTCTCTCCCCTGCACCTGATGCACAGGGTACACGCCACAGAGGGTGTGCGTAGAAGTAGAAAGCACCGCAACTGTGGAAACAACTTCTACTAAACATTGTGATCCTCAGTAATCACACTTCCTAAACTTCCCCAGTGTCTTATAGGTGCTCGATGGCTGTTCAGCAAAGCCAACTACATGTCCTACCTTGACAAGACTCCTGGTATCTGGTATCAATATGACTAAGACAAACCTGCAGCTTCTGCCACTATTCCCAAGAAACTTTCTCCTGAAGGGAACCGAAAGACAGGGTTGCAATGGCAGGTATTCTGCCCAATTAAGCAAGTGAACAATGCTATGTTGCTAGTTGACATTTGAAGCATGGCAGAGCAAGACAGATTGAAGGAAGATGTTGCAACCTTGTTTATGTTGGCAGTGGATGGGGTTGCGAAAAAGCCCTAAGAGAAAGTAACAAACAAAAGGTGTGCCTTGAAAGGAGGCCGAGTTCAGAAACCTTTGCACAATGTGTAGGCAACACGTGCAAGAACCAGGTGATTCAACGCTGCCTTTCCTATGCTCTTGTGACCTAAATCCTCCAACAAGAGGGACTAGTACGTGCAAATACGACAAGAGCCTCCTGGCCTCTGGACCTGGTGCTTCCAGGAGAATTTCTTCCTCCTGGCTCTGTTGAACAGAATTGCTTACTTAAGCGTAGCATGATACACTTTTAGGGTTGTGTTTTATGCCTCAGGTATTGTCTAAGATCAGACTAGGGGTAATGGCCCAATATTTTAATCTTTACGTACCTGGATTTCTTCTAACATAAAGCTACTCTTTACATTGCATCTTGTAAGTTGACCCTTGTATGAACAATTTAGATTATTTCCACTTGTTTTTTGTCAAAATAGGGAAAAAAATTGTTTGCTGGGGAAGCAAAGGGTTAGTACTCTATGCTGTGTGAGATGCTTTAAGAAGTATTCTTTCAGCTTCAGACCTCTAGAAGAGCACAGTAGGCAGAACCAACTGTGCCTGTCGGTTACAGGGAAAATGTACTTTATAGCTTCTTTTGGAGCTCTAGGAGCTAAGTGCAGGTGTTCCCTGGTCCTTGCTTTCAACCCACAATATTAGTTACTCTTCCATCTGCTGCGAGAACTCTTTCGCAGCACAGTGCTGTGTTGCTTCACAGAAGAATTTTCTAAGCCCATGTTATTTCCCAGAAGGAGTGTTCATGAGATGGTCCTGAGGTTTTCAGTCCCCTTGGGGCTCTCTTAAGAGGCTGGTCACAGCTTTCTACAATTATGCACAGTCTTTCTCCCCATCTTGCATGGCCAAGAGGAGATTGCACAGTGATGCTGACTCAGTGCGACATAGAAGGATTGTGTCATGAGGCACTGATGAGGCGAGATGATGCAGTGATGTCATGAGGGTGGAATCTCTGTATCCTGCTGGAATAAAGAGAGAAATGCCAAGCTGAGCTCCCCCATCATCTTCTGCAGTCTTAGAGCTTTTCCCCATCTTGTTTGTGATTCAACCTTTAGAGGCACCTGGTATTTGCCTGTTTTTTCCCACTACCAAATCATATTCTCATTTGCACATTATTCTTTGCTTGAATTTCCCCAGTCATTGTCTAGACTGATATCACTGCTTTGCAAGGAAGACAGGTGGAAAAGCACATTTTTACTCCTGAGGATCTCAGAAGCTTTTCTGAGAGGCAGAAAGTACATTCTTTTCTTCAAACAACATACAGACTATCTAAAATCAGATCACGGCATGGGTAGAGATGGGAACACTGTGTAGGAAATACAATATTCAGGCAGGGTGGCCAACACAGCACTCAACTGTGTCTTAGTCTCTATAAATCAGCCAGATGTCTTGCAGGCAGAACAGCACAAATAAGGTCTCCAGAAAGCACTCAAATACAGCAAAAGAAGAAACTTTATGTATAAGCTCGGTGTGTACTGAGGTCAGCAAGAAGGAAGGCAGAAGGACATTAATATGAGAAGAGTCATTCATTATAACACTGTAGTCCTGAGAAAGAAGAGTAGAAACTGTTGATTTTGGAGATCGTGAGCAGCAACTACCAGACAGGGGACTTCCCTTCTTCTTGGAGTATGACTTCCTTTCATACTTTAGCTGTTCTGTTTTATATCTATATGTCGTAGCTCCAAGACCCTCAGAGCGGAGTTCCTCTGCAATATTTTTATGTAATGCGTTTATTTTAACAGCTTCCCTACATGGACAGTGTGCAGTTCTTTGGGGACAAGGCCATTTTTCAGAGTTAGTGCTGCAGAGACAATAAAAAAGAGTTAAAACAGATTAGAGTTTTGACTCTTACTATATATCAGGGAAATCTTGCTGGAAACCTCAGATGGATGCACAGTAAAAAAGCCAGGCATGCTGCTTCTGTGATGTATTTGCCTGAAATTGCTAGAAGGCTCATATAACTTTTCCCTGTTTGCACTTCAGAAACAGATTGCTTCACTTCTTGATCCAGTTCATGCTTGAAAAACTGCAAACCGAGAGGCACTGGCCAATAATCATGTAATTCTTCTGCCCTTTTTTTCCTTTTTTTGAAAGTGTATTTTGACAGCACATAAATCACTGTAGCTTTCAGATAGTTATAGCGGTTGAGCTTTGCTCCCGAGATTTTAAGGCAAAGTCTTGCAATATGAGGATTGAACATCAGCTGAACCATGGTAACTATCACTGTCAGCTTAGCTGACAATAAAAGAAGGTTAAGCTAAACTGCATAGACTGCAAGCCCATGCACCACAAAGTCACATCGGTTTTGTTTATCATGAGCTAAGGAGGAGCACATGGAGAGCTACTATAGCTCAGCTGATATATGTTAAGTTGTTAAGCTTGTAAGTCTCGAGTCCCTATTTTCTAATTTAGACCTGACACGGGAAATGGAAGACAATAATTAATGGGTGGAAGAGGCGATATAGCTTTACAATAGAGAGAGATGGTGAGATAACCTTATTACATATTCCATTGGATCTTTTACTAAACAGATGATAGACTCATTATAAAGGGTGCATAGAACAAAGGGAACATTGACATTTAAAGAGATTCTGCCCCGGAAGGCAGCCACAGAATTGGCATGATGGGTTTCCGTGACTTTTGTGTTTGGTTTTTGGGTGAAGGAACAGCTTTATATCTATTTGATCTGCAAAATGTTGCAATGTGTGAGTTACACTGATTTTGAGTTTGATGAGATTTCAGTCTTGAAGTGCATTTCTGTTTCTCTCCTACCTCTCTTCTTTTCTTTTTTTAAATTAATCTCTCTTCTTTCCCCTCAATCAAGGCCAGGTAGCAGCAGCTTTTCCTCCATTGTTTTCTTTGGGGATTTTTTCTCATTTATTCACAGGGTAGGACTGCTTTTCTTGCTATATTGTTGCTGCTTTAGAGCTGCCTACACAAAAATTTATCTCAGCTTAGTTCAACCAGTGTGAACTTTTGCATTTGATGCTCTTTTTCAGCTGTAGGATGTCTTATTCTCATTCATTTAAAAAAATTTACCAACCAACCAGAGCTGAAAAAAACAGCTGTACTGAGACTTAAATAAGGGGGACTGCACAACCTTGTGCTCTGAATCAGTTAAAACTTCTTAGAGCTGCATTCTTTTAAATTAATGTAATTTGATATACACTCAAAATTTTGGAAATATGATGCTAGGCTTGTGCGAAGCATTGTATTTGAGTTATATCCTCAGTGAAATATAGTAAAAGTCTTTGCTTTCAGTGAGGCTGGAAAATAAGAATTTAAATGCTCGTAAACTAAAGGTAAATAAGTGCACTGGTAGAATTGAAGCGGTGACAATACTAGAATAAGTACACAGGGTGAGACAAAACCTCATCAGGCTCAATGTTGCATCTCCAGACGTGTTTTCTTACTTCATCTCTCTGGCAGAACATCCTCGGCAGACTCCATGGCTCCCTGGATGCCTTTGGGAGCTGTGGGTGCTGCCTGAGTGCATTTAGGATCACTTGGAATATAACACATTTTAACCTAGCTTAATTTTCATATAAAAACCTGTAGGTAACACCAAAACAAAAGGCTGCAGTGAGGCCATTTTGCTCTTTCTGAAATGACATTTCTCAGAATTTGGGTTCAAAGGAAATTGCAACTTTCCGCTTTGATTCAGGAAAACATGAAATGTCAGATTTTTCTGCGGAACAGAGATTTCAGAGTTCATTCAGCTCAGCCAGCAGGTGAGGAGAAGCTTAACAGTAGCACATGGAGTTAGTGGCCACCACAGTAATCCCCTTGAGTAAAGAGCACATGAGGCTGGCAAGCTCTGAAAGGGAAGTCAGAATGACCCTAACAGAAAACCTTTCCTAAAGGAAACCACATCTGTTCGAGCTGGCATGCAGGACTGTTCTCAGGAGGAGAGGGATGCAGAGTTCAAGGGAACTGCCTGCAAAGACTCACCGTGACTGCGCTGGGGTTATATAATGAGCCTCAGCGCAAGGAAGCTCTTTGTTCTATTTACAAATCCCTGTATTACTGACAAGGAAACTTCGATGGCTGCCTTCCAAAGAAAACAATGAAGAAAGAAAGAAAGAAAGGTGGGTTTTTCTTTGTCTTGCAGCTCCCATAAATCCCCTCCTATTCTGAAACGTGATTTTTTTAGAAATATTTTTTTCCCCCATGTGTAACCCCATTGCACATTTTACAAGTATAACTACAAAGCAGGCAAACGTGGGAGCAGTTAACGAAAAGTGCATCAAGGAACGCTGAGCCTCTTTGTTTGAAAACTCCACAGGTGCCTGTTACAAGGGGTTTGTGTCTGAAGAATATTGTTTCAGCCACAAAGAGGTCAAATACCAGAGAACATTCTTGGATATTATGAGAGATTTGAGTCAGACTTGTTCCTCAAAGACAACCTTATAAACCAGCCTCTCTGATACAAAGTCCCCAAACCCTGAGAAAGCTCAGAATGAGATTGGAACACCAAGGAAGATGATAGAGCAGAGGTCAAAAAATCATGAATAATTCAGAGAAAAGGAGCAGGGAATGATTAATCACCACTTGGTATAGTATGAGAACACTGGTTTTCATTTTTTTTTAAAAAAAATCACAATCATTTTTCTGTGCAGCAACAGGCTTTTATTAAAAAGACTTCGCCAAGCCAGCCTCTAGGACTCTGCCTTTACCACTGAGACAGTTTTCCCTACTCCTTAGTAAATATTTAGACTGAATGGTATAGTTATAATATCCTCTGGGAATTAACCGAGGGTACCTGTTACTAAATCCATTCTGTATATTTGCCAGTGAACAATTCAACTATAGACTAAAACTGAGCTGCAGTTCTTATGCCGTTCTTGGTATTAATAATAAAAAAAGTATTATGTGAGATCCACATATTCATCTTTAGCTATTAACAAGTTCCAATTTAATTTCCCATTTATTTGGGGGAAAAAGGCACTCATTTGGTAAAAATACATTACAAAGATCTACAAGGTAAGGATAACACTTCTGAGTCTGGTTCAAATTCCATTTCAGACATAAGGAGTCCTTTATCTCTGCTCTCTATCTAGGAAAATATTTACCCATTATAATGATCTAATCACAGGAAGGGGCTAGGGCCCTATTTTTCTTGTTTGCGTGCGTGTCTCATCCCGGGGTGAGGTTGATGTAGGGTGTGTACCAGCCCCAGAGCCTTGTGCAGAGCTTGCAGTTGGTGTTCAACACCAACAGTGTCAAGTGGTGCAACACTCTGGGTGGCTGTGACAAAGCCCTGGTGCTTTCAAACGCTCCTTTGTGACATTCAGCTCCTCCATCAGCACCTTGCTGCCACGTATGCAGATTGGCCGTCTCGTCTAGGCATCTCTGAAGTAGTGCTGACATGGCTAAAGCAAGGCCAAGTAGCTTGTTGTTCCTACCTGAAGGTAAAGGATGAGTGAAAGGCCTTAATTGGCAGGTGCTGGAACAAGTCTGTTTAGGACAAAGGCAGAGCAGGAGAGAGCCCAGATGAAGTCCTGAACATTGGAAGAGTTCAGTTGGCTGGTTCTGCTGCCTTCCCATGAGTGAAGATGCAAGCTGATCTCTCCGATTGTAATAAGATAGGGTGGGAATGGTTATATTCTTAGGTTACTTGTTGCCTCAAACCCTCCTTCTCTGTAATGCTAAATAAAACAAATACTTCAAGGACATGGTTCCTTAGCCTTGGTCAGCTGCTCAAAGGGAAGGAACAGAGGGTGGTAAACAGCTGATATGTGGGTGTAGCCAGCTTTTGATTTAATAGTGGAGAAAAGTGACATTTTTTAGCCTACACTAAGGAAAGGTGAGATGTGGAATACGTGAGATGGGCGTCCAGAAGTTCTACAAACACTGGAACGGAGTGGCTGAAACGTGGGCAGGAAAATTCCAGTGCCAAATGAAAACTTTTTTCTTTGCTCTTGTGGTAGTTTTGGGCCTGAAAAATACATGTGATGTTAAACTGTCAGCTTCCTTGAGGTTTTGAAGACATTTGCTCCTTTCTACAAGCTCTGTTCAGAACAAGTGCTTGTGTAAGTTTACTGCTTCGTATTCATGAGCTCAGTTTGGAGTTTCAGCCATCGCTCAGACAGTTGCCAGGCTCCTGCAGCTGTGCTGGCTGTGGTGGGTCTACAGCATCAAACAAGTAACTGAAGTAAATGTTCTGTGAGTGAGGAAAGGGATAAGTTTAGGTGGTTCCGACATCTTATCTACTTGTCAAGTCACCAGTGAGATCCTACGATTTCTCCAGTGCAGTCAGCTTGTAACATCTGTGCACATACTTAATGTTCTCAGGTTATTGTTTTGAAAGCAAGGGGAAGATGGTTCTCCCAAGTGGTAGGGGACAGGACAAGGGGGAATCACCTCAAGCTGTGCCAGAGGACATCAGAAAAAAAATTTTCACAGAAAGGGTCATTGGGCACTGGAACAGGCTGCCCAGGGAGGGAGTTGAGTCACCATCCATGGAGGTGTTTAAAAGACGGGTGGATGAAGCGCTCAGAGATATGGCTTAGAGGTTGATCGGAACGGTTGGACTTGATGATCCAGGAGGTCTTTTCCTGGTGATTCTGTGCACGTTTACTCTTAAATTTTCTGCAAGAATAGAGGCAACCAATTTGGAAAAGATGCATGAGCAATCTGGTTTTGCTCTCTGCAGACATTCCTCTCCAGCCGCAAGCGGCTCGTGAGCCGCTCAAGCTCATCTCCAGTGCCAGGGATCTGTCACCTCACTGGCAGCAAGGTTAGGCTGGCTCCTCAGTGATCCAAATTCCCGATGGTGTAAGGAAATGTGCATGTGGGGATGGCTGAGCCCAGGGCTGCTGGGGTGTCCTGCATCGCTTCTGTGTCCTACAGAGGAATGGAGCAGATTGTAGGCAGAGATGCTATTGGCCAAGGTCAAACACATGAACTAAAATGAGTCTATAAAAATTCTTGATTCAGTGTATAATTATGTGCTATAATGTATACAGAGCTTTTAGGGTAACTAATGGATGTAGTGAGTCCATCACTTTATTATCCAAATGTATTCTCCCAGATGCTGAGAAGGGCTGTTGTCTCTGTTTATAGATGGCACACTGAGGCACAAAGCTCCAGAGTCACTGGGGAGGAACATGCTGGATAAATGTTTTTCATTAGAAAATGTTTATTTGTCAGACATGATTCCTTTCATGTTGTGCATGTGGGAGTGTATCCATTCCACTAAGACACTCTAGGAAAAGTTTTCTTGGAATCGGCATGGAATTTTTGGCCAAAATGATCCTCCATCCTGGCATGGTCATTCCTGGGATGACTGGGAGACTGCAGGTCCGGTCTTGGAATTGAAGTTGGCAAGATGGAAAACTTAGGCAGGCAGAACAGTGCCCTGTTCTCATTTGGTTCTGACACTGTGATTTGTTTTTCATTGCATGCTTTTTGTCTTTTATTACAAGGAAGAAAAGTCCTCCAAAATGTAGAAAAGTCTAGTTTTTGTCACAGTTGAGATGGGAAATCTTCCAGACTCACCATGATATTGGCAAATGGTGAAGCTGTTTTCAGCTTAGCTCAGTCTGTGACTTTCCCAAGTCCCACATCTGCTCTGCTGCAGAGCAGAAGTCTTAACCTCCGCTTCCTATGAAGAGAATGATGATACACGAACTGCCTAATCATGTAGTTGAGAATAGGCAAAGCTGGGAGCCAAGAACTGGAGACCCAGCAGCCGTGTCCTCCCCTTTTTTCTTCATTGTCTTCTGTTTACAAGCTGGTCTGTCAAATTTGTCACACCCCTCAATTCTCATCCTTTATACCTTCTTAAACTCCTTGCTTCTTTTAGGCTTTAAACTACTTAGGAGCTCTGTAGGAGACAGCTAGAGATTTTTAAGCACTCCATAGAAGAGATCTCCGGAGCCAGCAAATCCAGACCTCTGCACAGGGCAATATCTTATGGTGTGGGATTTGGGTCTACCTACTCCTCCTGGAATGTCCTCCTCAAGATGCTCATCTTTGGCATCAGTCAGACTGACCAGCATTTGATTTCTTAAACTCTTCCCATCAATCCTGTAGTTCTTCCCTCAAGTCTGTCCAAAGCTCAGGAAAATGGAGTTGTCCAAGGGCCAAGAAGAAAGTTCAAGATTTTTCACATGAAACCATCAAGAGAAAGAGTATTACCTCTGTGCAGGGAGGCCAGAAGGTCACTGGCTTAGTTTGTAGTCTTGTCAGACAACACCTCTCGGATCTGTTCTTCATGACAGCTCAGGTTCTTNTTTTGTGCATTTGTGTTTGTGAATTATTTCTCATATTTCTCACCAGAGGGATCTAATTTTCTCTTTTCCTAATATTTCAGATCTTTCTAGCTGTCTCTGTACTACACCCATC
This sequence comes from Piaya cayana, assembly GCA_013389865.1. NCBI lineage: Eukaryota > Metazoa > Chordata > Aves > Cuculiformes > Coccyzidae > Piaya > Piaya cayana. The sequence goes on along the minus strand of WAAB01012092.1, from coordinate 222,611 downwards.
TACCCTGACTGAAGGAGTTACATAAGAAATTCACAGTTAGCATTCCTAGCTAGCTTTTCAAGCTTATATTTACGTGGCTGTGCACATTTTTATGTGCTGTAACTCTGCTTACTTTAGAAGAAGAGCCCACAAGACTGATGAGTGAGGCAACATATTTAAAATGTACATCTTGCCAATGTGTTAATGACTATACAGGCTATAGGTCCCTGTGGAAATAAGAAGAGGCATTCTTTCTTAATAAACAATGGAGCGCATCCAGTTTTTCTTCCTACTTAAGTTATTTCCAGCACATTCACTAAAATGCTACCAGATTCAATAATATTTGTCTCTTTCTTGGCTTCTTACATACATAGCTTTCTTCCTTGACAACAAGTCCAAGATTTTTTTGAGCCAAAGCAGCAATGATGATGTGTTTTTGTTGTTGTTGTTCTTACCAGCTGTCTCTGCTCATCTTGCTGTCACTAGGAGAAGACATCTGCTTAGTGCATTCAATACTTTCGCTTTGATTCTCAACAGGGAGGTCGGAGCCTAAGCAAAAATGTCCCCCAAAGTATCTGCTATTGCAAACATTTTTTTCTAAGATCGGGGTACTTTGTTTTTTCAGGGTAGATACCATAAAGAATTTGGCCAATTACCTTCCTGTAAAACAAAGCACTTATGATTTCAGTGCTGAAATCTGGTACATGAAACATTAGCAAGATACAGTGCAAGATAGCAGATGGTGTAAAATACAAAGTGTAGTGGCTTCTGCTTTAATTATCTCATATCACTCTGATGAGATAATATAAACCTGCTATTTTTTCCCTACTAAGCCGAGACCCAGGGAGTGAGGTTTCTTAATGAAATTGTCAACTTCTTTACCAATTCTATTTGTTAATTCCATCAAATTTGATTAGAAAAAAAATGGAGTAGTGCTAGTTATGGCTTGCCTGTGGCCACAGAGCTCCAGGCATCTCTTTATTCTAGGCACTTGCAGCCTCCTTCCTCATTAACCAAAGATCCAGTCTAGCAAAACACTTCAATCCTTAAATCCACCCCTGTTGAACAGAATGCTTAAACCTAAGCTAAAATCTCTCTGGGCTCAAATTGGATTTAAGTTTTTCCTTAAAATTAAGTATGCTATCCTGGCATGTTGCTCAACTGCAGTTTTCAGTGTTGGGATTTAGCAGTTTTACAAAGCTTTATCATTTCTTCTAAGTGCAGCAAAGGTACAGCACAAGCAGCTACAGCCTGAACAGTGGATGGAGCAAAGCCTGAAACAGGTGCAAGGAGTTTTACACGTTCCTGAGCTCTTCAAAACCCACCGTGGCCAAGAGTAAAATGATGTGAAATTAGATACAACTAACTGCCAGCCAAACTAAGCATTTGGTGAACCACATGCAGCTCCAAGATGTGTACAGGGATGCAGAGAGGTTTGATGATGGTCACTTTCTATGACATAGGCACGGAAAGTTGAGGAGGCTGCTGGAAATTGTATTTCTCGTCAGCAAAGACTCTCTTGGGGTTCTGGCTCAGACTCCATCACTGTCAGTGATCTATGATTTACTAAAGCTTGCCCAGTACGTGCCTTGCATTCCTGTCTGGATGAAAACATACCTGTAAAATGGGGAATGACAAAGCTTGGCCCACTGTTGTTCCTAGATTCCTTCCATCAGGAAGAAAGCACGTGTGTATCTCTAAATCAGGAACACGCACCCTGCTTGGAAATGAATTCAGACTTGCAGGTTGAGTCTTTTCTCTTTTGTCTGCCTGGTATCCATGCTGGTGTTTCCTCATTCCTTCCCCAGTGCCACTGGAATGCTATTCCTCTGAGCTCCGATTTAGCATGTGCTTCCAAGAATACCCTTTGGAGACCAAAGGGTCAAGTGCACTGCTGCAACCTGTGTCTTGATGGAAATGGGTGCCCTCATGGTGAGGTGGGTGAAAAGCGCTGTGGTTAGGGCTAGAGGAGTCTCGAGCTGATCTGAGGCTAATTGCATCTGATCTTTGTCTGAAAATTAGGTGGCAACTCTCCCAAGAACACATGCTTAGTGTATTTTCCATCCTCTCTGGCTTTCAGTCATGGAAGGATTAGTTCACCAGGTGGGCGACTTTCCTGTTGTTCTGGAATTGTTGCTCACATGAGGGAATACGTCAGATCCCAACAACTTCATCTGATTAAGAGCTGAATTGCAGCAAAAATTACTTGGGTTAGAGATAAGGAAAGTTCTTCTACCTGTAAAGTTCTGGAATGGATCCTCTAAATATCCTGACGAGCAGGGTAGGTGAACCTCCATCAAGCATGGTTTAGGTAACGCTGCTCCCGCTTTACGGCCCGAGTGATGAAGTCTTGTGGCCTCCCAAGGGCTCTTCCCTTCCTTTTCATTTTTTGTGATTTGTATATCTGGAATTTCATCAAAAAGCAGAGACCCAAACTCTGAAAATTGGACATGAGGAGGTGAAGCAACTGATCTAAAGTCATACAACACAGGAAAAGTAGGAACAGAGGCCAGGTTTCCAGGCTTCTAGTCATGAACCTTAACCACTAAAAAACTTCATTTCCTTGAATTAATATTGGCCCAAGCTGACTCTTGTATTACTGCCTCCTGAGTGGCCTATGCAATGTCAGGCATGTCAGTCATCGCTGTTTACTTTGTTTTGCTGCTATGGTGCAGGGTGCGGTAGATATTACGCAGGAATGATTGACTGCTGCCAGTTTTTTGGTTTTTTTCTTTTTTTCTTTTTTTGGTTTTTCCCCACGGGCAAAGAGAAGATTTTCACAGCCAGGTTCAACACCTTGGATTTTCTACTTTCATTTCCAAAGCGTATGATATTGGTCTTGATAGGAAAGCGAAAAAAAATAGACAATTCATGCTGTGCTTGACAAGGCAGTGACCATTCTGGGCAGCCTGTTACAAGGGTAATGGGCTGCAAATCAAAGTTCTGCTGCTGTGCTGCAGAGGATTAGTCACAGTCCATCTACCTGTAAAATGGAGGTAGCAGTAGTTACTATCTCACAGGCTGAAGCTTAAAACTTTTGGGATCATTCAGAGGAGGCTGATGTGGATGTCTGAAGTATTTTCTCTTACTGTTAACATGACTGGAAAATTGCATAAGCTTGATGGATAAAGAAGCAATAATTGTTGGATACAGGACAAGGAAAATATTTGACCACTGGTCTTCTCTGAAATACTAAATGGAGAACGCTTGTCTCTCATCTTGAGCCAAGCAGTTTTTCATTTTCAGATGCTTCCCCTAGATACCAGTTAGCACAACATTAGGATTGTAGCAATTTTGCTAGAAAGATTGAACAGAGTAGAAAAAGAAAACAGACAACGATCCCCCTGTAACCATCTTCTCTGGAACATTGCGTATCAGGACTCCATTGAGAGCCCTGCCATACTGAGGTTGACAGACATCAGTGACGGGAAGTCTCTCATGATGATGGCCTGACCCCTGAGGCAGAAAAATACCATCATGAGCTGTTGTTGGAGCATGATGAAGAAGGAGCACAACCTTGAAGCCTGGTGGGCAAAGCTGGAAGGAGATGTTTGAACTGTAGATACTGCAGGGACAGAGGTGAAGCCAGGTTTACAGGGCCTTGGGCAAAGGGTTTGGCTGCTCAGCTCATGCTGGTGCTATGGTCTCATCCACTGCTGCTTTAGGAAGCAGCCATGCCCACGTCTTTCACAAGAGAACAAGGTGACAGGGTGCTATTGGCTCTCTAGGTACACCTGTGGCATGGGGCCCTGCTGACTCATGCACTGTTCTGCTTTGGTTTGGTATCTCAGCAGGGTTTAAACACAGGGCAGGTGGCTAGGACAAGGCAAGAGTATTTCTAGTCATAGTCATAGTACTTAGAAAACGTCTGTGGCTGGGACTGACAGGCTTGTGCAGATTTAGCTCTCTCCATCCCCGGGGAGGAATTTAGCATCCCTGGTACAGGGGGGCCAGGGCAAGACACCAAATTAACAACAGACCAGAGATTTTCACCAAGGGCTGGATTTGGGATATGTCATGCTTCCCCTCCTGGGGAATGGGGTGCTTGTTGAGGTGGGTGGTATCTTCTGGGGTCTCCCATCTGCAAGAGTGCCTGGGTCCATCTGGGAGCATACTTGCTTCTTTTAGATGCTTTGGCAGCCAGGGAAGGGCCGGGGAGAGGCTGGATAACAACTCTGCTCAGCTTCTGAAGTCTTTTAGTCAATTACTGTCCTCTTTGGGGTCTTTTACACGCTAACTTTCCTTCCTCAGGCTGTCAAGTGGTGACTGTGGACATTAAAGCTGGTTATGGGATAAGATTGTAAACATCATCTAAAAGCCCACAGCAGAGACCTTCATTGTCAAGATGAAATACATTTGAAGTGCTTAAAAACTCAGGCAGAAATTGCTTTCCAAATGAGTAAGGCCTGGCAACTCTCCCTTCCACGGTCTGAACACGACGTCTTCCCCTTCTCTTCCAGGCAAATGCAGATACCTAGCGGCTACTCAAAGGGTAACACCCCATTATAAAAACAATCACGCTCAAAATCAGAATTATTTTAATTGCAGCCCTTATGAATAGCCACAAACCAATCAAACAGAAAGCAATCAGGACAAAATATTTCACAGAAAGGGTCACTGGCAGAGGCTGCCCAGGGAAGGGGGTTGAGTCACCTTCCCTGGAGGTGTTCAAAGGACAAGTGGATGAGGTGCTGAGGGACATAGAATCATAGAATCATCAGGTTGGAAGAGACCCAC
>WAAB01012092.1:71637-216694 GCA_013389865.1 Piaya cayana | reverse complement strand
GGAGCGCGAGGAGGGGGCGGTGGCTCCTCCCTCCGCCCGGGGCTGCGGGGGGACGGGACGCGGTGCGGGGCGAGCTCGGCCGCGGGGCGGGGCGGGGGGGAGCGTCCCCGGTGCTTCGGCGGCCCCGCTGCTCACCTTCCCCCATCCCCCCCCCTTCTCTCCTGGGCGCAGGTGCAGCCGCCGCCGCCCCTCGGCCCTGGGTGGGGGGGGGCGAAACGACCATCCCCGCAGCGCTTTGTGCGCTAGGGGAGCCCCCCCTGCCCCAGCAGGTGAGGGCAGAAAAGTTTCCCACACCCTTACGTCACCCTCAGCCTTTTATTTTTTTGTAAAGTTTTTTTTAATGCATTTTTTAAAGAAATTTTTTGATATAAATTTTTTTCCTCAAAACTTTTCCTAATAGAAACTTTTTTTACACAATATTTTTTAACAAAATTTTCTTTTTTTTAACAGAATATTTTTTAGCGTATTTTTATTAACAGATTTTTTTTTCCTACCCCTTATTCCTGCTCTCCCCGTTTGAACGGGCAAATCTTATTCCTGCCATTCTTGGGAGTGCTCCCCGCACCCTGGGGCTGCACTGGGGAAGAGGCAGTGCTCAGGAGTAGGAGGTGTTGATGGAGAAACTCGTGCTCTAATTGTGCTACTTGCTGTACCTCGAGGTGCAGTTTGGCCTTGTTGGCAAAACATGGGAGTGTTGGCTTCTCCTGGTTTGTTTTGATTAGTTAGTTTGTTTGCTGTGCCTGTAGGAGTTGGCTTTTTGGCCCAGTTGTTTGGGTTTTTTGAGCTGGGTTCCTCCTTGGGAATCTCTCTTGCTAGGCACTTGGTGCACAAAAGTCTGAACAGCCTGCTGGAAGGGTCCGACTTGCTGATGTTTCTTCCTGCACATCCCTGATGAGACCTTGGCCCCTGTGCACTGAAGTGGTTTTGACCCATGTGAAATGCAGGTTCTTGCATGAAAGCGTGACGTTTTTTGGAAGTACTCTAGGTCTGGGAATTTATTTCCTTCCTTGGACTCACTTACCTATAAAGTTTGTACTTATGCTTTCCAGGAATGATTTCTGAGAAAGAGTGGGGAGTCTCTGGATGTTTGGGAGCTGGGTGATAAAGCAGATGCTGGCTTACCAAGCAATTACAGATACAGGATAGTAGGTAGGCAGGGGAACACGTGAAGCCAGAAAACAGAACACAGAGTTTCATCTGGAGAAGAGGAGGCTGAGAGGAGACCTCATTGCTCTTTATAACTACCTGAAAGGAGGTTATAGAGAGGAGGGTAATGGCTTCTCCCAAGTGACAGGGGACAGGACAAGAGGGAATGGCCTCAAGCTCCACCAGGGGAGGTTTTGGCTGGACATCAGGAAAAAAAATTCCACAGAAAGGGTCATTGGGCACTGGAACAGGCTGCCCAGGGAGGTGGTTGATTCACCTTCCCTGGAGGTGTTTAAGGCACGGGTGGACAAGGTGCTGAGGGACATGGTTTAGTGTTCGATAGGAACGGTTGGGCTCGATGATCCGGTGGGTCTCTTCCAACCTGTTTTTTTCTATGATTCTATGATCTGTACATTACTAGTTGTACACTCTGGAAAATGCTGGTCACTGTCCTGTCCATAGCCCAGCCCGCTGTGCAGCAGCACAGTTTAGGGAGGTGAGGGACTTTCTCGTTATCGCCGCCCTAGCTGTAGCAGGACTGGCCCAGGCAAGACTAAATGATACTCTGTAATACGGGATTTCCCTGGGGAAATACTTTCCAACTGTGGATAAAGATTTATTGTTGAAGACTTCTCTCTGCCTATTGGCCTGTTCTATCTCTCCCTGCCCAACCTATGACCCGTCGTCGTATTGCTCCTAAATTTATTAGCTCTGTTATTCCCCTCTTTTGGTTGTTGGAAGGTTTTCTTTGTGGGATGGGCTGTCAGCAGGTGACAGTGTGGGTGGTGGTGGCTGTGGGGCCACCTGGCAGTGAGCCCCTACTCGTGGTGTCTAATCTTGCCTTGCAGCTCTGGCAAGATGCTGGTGCTGCTAATGGAGCCTTAAGGCCTTCTCATTGTAAAGTTTTGTATATGGTTTTCCTTTAATTGTTTTCTTCAGTTTTTCTTTTTCCACCTGAGTCAGCTTGTGTTGGCTCTTGCTGTGAAAAGCTATCGGGTTGGGGGAACCTGGTTGAGGAGGGTAGGAGCGCTGAGTCCTTGTTAGCAATAGTGCTGAGGGTTATCCTGCCATTGGACCTCCTCTGGTCCTTGTAGGCTCTTCTCCCACCTCAGCACTTGGAGGGTCAGTTTGGAGCACGTGGGCTTCTTGGTGGTCTCCTGGCTGCAAAGAGGTGTCTGGTAGTAGGTAGGTATGCGATGAGTTTGTTGCAATATGAAAATGAGCTCCTTATGTACCGAGAGGGCACTTGAGGCGTGGGGTTTGTTTGTTTGTTTATTTATTTATTTAACACTTGTCCTAGAAGTCAGTCCTGCTTGTATGTGTTGTTGAGGCTGTGGGCATGTTGGCCGTATGCACATGTCCCATGCTGCCAGCAGTCCCTCTTAAAAGCCATGTAGTCCATGAACACTGCCTGGGTGAAAATGGAAGATGCATCCAGAAGCTAAAACTGTGTCTCATTAAAGTTCCTGTAGGCTTAGTCCCAAATTCCTATGAGTAGCTGTTGCACAGTGTTCACGGTGACTGATTTTGTTGTTGTGCAGGTCCCGATCACTCATTGTGGTTGGTATCAACTGCCGACCCCTCCCCGTAATCTGGCTGGGCAGGAAGGCTAGTACTGAGCTTGGAGAGAAGCTCCAATTGCTGTTGCATTAAGGTGAGGTTTTCACTTTTGACTCATGCTTAAAGATCAGCCTGGGTGTTAGGGCAGGATGCTGGCTCACATGCCTGTCTCAGTGTGGGCTCCAGTTCTGTGAGTCCTATCCTCTTCTGTTAGTCACTGTTTGGATGAGCATTCATCCAGCTTTAGGGGGTAAAAGTATTGTGTGATGTTGTCTGTGATGTGCTCAAGTGAAACAAGGGCAAAACAGCACAAGCTGCCTCTAGACTGGTGTGCCAGGAGGTAGGTTCCAGATCGCATATCCTGGCAATTATGGTTAGAGTGTAGAAAATCCCAGATTCCTGTGCAGTTTAGCTGCCTTGCCTCATGGCAACTTGCAGAGCTTATTGAATCTCAAAAGTTGAATTGCTCTGAATATTGTCTTCAGCTGTGCTGTGTTAGTGAGAGATAATGGGCTCTGTTTTACCAGAATCAGGAACTGGGTGCGGTGTAATTCAAGCTTTCATATGATGAGAGTGCAGATTCAGATGTATATGCCTTGCCAAGTGCTCCTCTCTTTAGGATGTTCAGGGGTGAAGCTCCAAGGCTGGACTAGTGAGTTTTGCGAGGCACCTGTAGCAGCGTCTGCTGCAGTCTCAGTGGAGCTGGAGTGCTTTAAAAATAGATAAATTGATCATCGCTATGTATTTCTTATTGTAACTGATAGTATAAATTATTGTGGTGGTTCATGGCCAGAATGGAAGGGCCACTCACTTAATTTTGAATTCCAACTGTTGCCTTGTTTGTTAATATCACTGTTTATGTTTGCTTGTATAATGTCTGACTGTAAAACTTAACATGACTCCCTTCCAATCAGGGAAGCCTGGTGTATGTACTTTTGGAGAGGCATAGTAAACACAATGAAGAGCTGGAAACCCTAATGGAGTTTGACCAGTAGTTTGGGGTCGCTCCTATATGAAGGAAACGTGTTAGAAAGGTGTAACAGAAACGGTAAGCACAGTCAAAAAGGGTTCAATGTAAGCCAAGGTGAAAGTAGCTGATTCAAAATGAACAAAAAAGTGCTTTTCCAGGTAAATAAGTGGTGGCATTTATCATGCAGAACATTGTTGAGGACAAGGATTAAGCCTAGTCTATAAAGGTGATGGGCTGGTTGTATGAGTGTCAGGTAAAGTCAGAGTTATACCAGGTAATGGTGATACCTCTTACATTGTAAACATCTGGTTGGAAAGAAGAGACTGTTTGGGGCAGGTTTCTCTGAAACATCTCTTGCTGCAGAAAAACTGTAGCTTGAGTGAGTGACAAATTGTTTACAAGACCTTTTCCATATGTCAGTGGAAACATATACCCGAGGGTGCCCACAGTGGTTTCACTATTCTCTGCTTTTCTCCTGGTAAACTCTTCTTGGTAAACTCTTATTGCCCTGATGTGGCTCTAGGCAGCACCTACACCCTCTGCCCCGCTAGCCCTGGGCCGTGCTGGGTATGGCCTCTGGCTGGTAATCCATGCTCTTCCCACTGCTGTCTGTGGCAGCCCTGGTAATCCATTCAGGTGGAGGGAAGACACTGTGGATGCATGGACTGGTTTTAAAGGTGGCATTTGGGTGACAAAGCACTTTCTTTAGGTACATCTGTGCTTTTTAGGTATGTTATTTTTTTTGATGGAGAGAAGCATTCAGGGAAGCAAGGTGAGAATACCAAGTCTGCATGACTCACCAGAAGTCTGGGATTAAGCATCTGTGTTTGCTCTGTGCACTTGTGAGTGAGATAGCGATGCTCTTGCCCTGCTTTCGGTTCTCTGCAACCTGCTTCCTTAACCAGATAGTCTCATCATCTCCCTTTGCTCTTGATCTCATAACAAAACAATTCTGCTAAAAGCTAGAGAGCTTAGTGGAACTGCAGCCATGCTTCAAAAGCGGGTATGAACACGGGAGACAGAAACCATGGCTTATCTAAGGATGGGGGTTATTTGAGGAATGGATTTGCAAGGAACAATACCCTCAAGTGTGGCTTATATGTAGGAAAATATGGGACTTGAAATAACTTTATGAACAACGGTTCCAGAAGAGGGACGTGGTGGGAAGATGTTACAATCGACTTTTACATATAGGTTGGGATGCTGGAGGAGAGTGTTAGTAAAGACTGAAGATTTGTGTTTTCCTCTTTTTTAACTTAGGGAGCATTCTGTTACATGAAATAGAAACAAACAGAAAAGAAAACAAAAAAATCAAACTGAAAGCCACAGACCAGAAAACCCCCACAAAGTTTACAAGCTCTTAAAAAGCTTTTGCCTGCCCTAGAAGTGGGGTTAGAGGAGTACAGAGCTGTTCTCTTTCTGTTCCTCTTGCTTCTGGGTATGGCAGTGCAGGTAGGGCTCATGATGTTTCCAATCTATAAGTGAAACTTTCCCAACTCCCCCACCACCTTCCCCATACCCACACTTAATTGTTGTGATTAAGTTTACCAGTAGAGACATCTTGGTGGAGATTCTGCTTTCATCAAAAAGCTGGTTTCTATCATGTTCTGAGCAAGTGCAAGAGCCGGCATTAAAAGGATAATTTTTAAGTTGTTGTCAGCAAGTTTCTGTCATTTTAGACTGTCAGTACCTGTTGTTGGGATCTGTGGGTGACAGTGACATACGTGTGAGTCACTCAGAAGCGCTCCCAAACTATTGCAATCTGCTCAAGAAAGGAAAACAAACATCAGTGGAGTTGTGGGCTGATGATAACCTTTTCTTAGAAAAAGATACAAGCTATCGAGCGTTGTAGGCTGTTAAGGAGGATGTTTGCTGTTGCCCTTGATAGTGTAAGGGAGACTTGTAATACAGTGAATCCTCAGTGGTCCCATCAATTGTTTCATTTGGTTTGGGGGAGTTGGGGTGCTTGAGGGTCTCTGATTTATGCTGACTTTGTGTCTGTCTGAGAGCCACTGTCAGCCTTCTTTAGGGTTTGCAGATCTGGCTGGGAGGAATCCTGTTTTGTGCCTAAGTGGTTTTATGTAGTTGAGCATCCTTGGAGTAGGTGCCATTCAGCACTTGGGCGGCCTTCTTCCCCCTGCTACCACCGCCCAGTGATGCTTCAAGGCAGGCAAACTTCCACCAAGTCTTGGATGATTGTGCTGCCAGTGGAATAGTTAGTTGAGTTTTAATATGGCCATTATCTTTAGGTAATAAGATATCAACTAACTTGCCCTAACTGTCTTGTTTAATGTCTATTAAAAGGCCCACATACTTGATTCGATGGGTAAAATTTAATAGAAGTTCATCTTAGCATTTATTGCTTATTTAATTTAAAAATAAGTTGATCTCCACAGCTGGTAACAGGCACTGAGGATTTAATTAACATTCAGTAAACTACCCTGTTAGCTCTGAATTACGCAGTCAGGTGCATCAATTTGTAACTCCCTCCCTTCCCTTTTTTAGGCCAGTAGATCTCATTGCGGGGAGCTGCACTCCACTCTTTCTCTGTGTTCCTGATCTCCTCCAGCTGGAGAGCTTCTGCTGGGGCTGCACAGCTAGGGGTCATAACTGCTGAGGGATCAGGACCCAGCTGCTTTATTGTGGGACCAGCCTGGCTGGCTGGGTGAAGGCAGGCAGGATGGATGGAGGAGGCTGACAGATGGTGATGCAGACCTTGAAGAAGTGGCTGTGGAGCCCAGTGGGGTGGGTAGAGATGCCCTATGTGATGGGGTAAGAGTGATTCAGCTCCAAAGCTTTGTTAAGCAAAACAGAGGAATAAAATATCCCTTCTAGGGCTCTTTCAGCAGTGTGGCTGGCTGCATGAAACTCAGGTTGGTGAGGGGGTTTGTGTTTCTTTTTGAAGATAAACTTGATGTGAGTTACAGGTGACTTGCAGGCAGTCCGGCTGCTGTTGCTGTGCTCACTGTACCCCGACTGCAGTGGTTTATAGCTCAGTAACGTGCTTGTGCACCTTCGATGGGCTGTGTGCACATACTCTAAGGAGCTCTCTGTTTCAGCAGTTTATTACCTCACCTTAACAGACTTGAATTACTCCACTTAATGAGGCAAGCTTGAATGAAAGATAGGAGTCTCCCAGACAGTGCGTGGCATGCAGCGATTGGATTGGGATTGTGATTGGATTAGCAGTTGATAAGTGGTGGTAACTCCAGCTGCTGCATCTCCCCTGCCTCACTCTCCTGGATGTGAGTAGTGTTGCTGTTTTAGCTCAGTCCCAATGGAGATCAGCTGACTTGAATTAAACACACCTCATCGCTTGAGGTAGAGACTTGATTTGCTTTCCATGGGCATATCTTGAGACCTTTAATCTGGATTTCCCCAGAGAAACAGGTAGTGATTGCAGCAGCCGCGTGGCAGTCCTGTAGTTAACTATGAGCAATGGGCTTGGTTAAAAGAATAGTATTAAAGTTGCAAAGTCCAAGTGCTCTAGAGCTATGAAATACCAGAATGAAGGTTGATGAAACCTTAATTTGTGCCATACTCCATACCAATTTGTGCCATACCAAGCAGGTATTATGATACAGGCATTTAATTGCCAGAGCACCTACTCTTTGTGCCCAGAGTGGAAGGTGATACTTAAATGAGCAACTATTCAGTTTCTTTTCTTTTTGTGCAGTGTGTGGCCCCAAACCTTGTTTACTACATACCATTTAAACTTGGGACTGAATGCGGAATTACTTGTTTTCTTTGTGCTTTCCTGGAGTGCTCTTAGCTGCTTTATTGGGATGCTTTGCAAGTTAGGCTAACTATTTTTTCAGTGCCTTCCTAAAGTGAAGGAAAATTATTCTTGCCGTTTTACTAAGGGAGCACTGAGGCTTGGAGAGGAGTGAGGTTGGGAGTTCCCTGTCATTCCTAACACTGAAATCCAGGAGGAAAATGCCGGTTAGACCAGGGAAGTTCTCTTTAATTTGCAGTCATAACTGATAATCAAACGGAGAAATGGTTGAAAAGAATTGTTTGTAATTACAGGCTGATGTTAGCATCCTTTCCACCCAGCTCCGGAGATTCCTCTGAACTGCTTATTGCAGTTATGCCTATCTTTACAGTTCACGTCCTCCATCTTTTCTGTTTTTACCTGCCTCTTATGCATTATCGTCATTGTCCTTGACTGGGGAGCAAGGCTGTCTTGTGTGGGTATTGAAAAGCCTAGCTTAGTGTGGAAACTGGTCTTTGCCTCTGGCATTTAGAATCCTGGGTAGCTTAATGGTAGTGAATCTGGAATGTGGTGAGGGGGTCCAGAAATATAGCACAACAATGGTTAAGGCCTAGGTGGTATTTATGCATAAAAACATGTTTTGAGGAGTAGAATAAGGATAACGTGGACTTCACATCATCTACTAGATGCTTCCTCAGTGGCTCGTTATCCTGTGTACAGTGAGACTGCCATTTTTGGCATAGTCTAAGCTTCCTTTAAAGCTGTGGTGGTTCTCCATCGCTTCTAATCCTACTGGCCATTTTTCAGGAGAAAGAATTACTCCTTCCCTAGCGCAGTTCCAGTTCGGTGCTTTTTCAAAGAATCCATTACTTTCTTGGATTCCTTGGGGCGCACAAAGCTGAGCCTGGAAAACACAACATTGTGTCTTTACCATTTAAGGAGGGCTCAGTGAACCTTCTGCATAGTAAGTCTGAAATTCAAGCGTGTGAGTAATCCAGCTGAACTCTCTTCATCTACTTGTATGCCTAAAGATAAGCCGATGTTTAAGCACTGTCCTAAGGCAGATGGTTTGGCGTGACCTTGCATTTTTGCCTTGCTCGGAGGGGGGTGGGGGCAGAATAGGAAGAGGACTCTTGCTCCAGAGTATTACAATAAGAGTCTGTTCTGGTAATTCCCTACCTTGTTTGGGGTCAGGCCTTTCACTGGAGTGTCGTACTGGTACCTGTCACTCTGGTTCTCTGAATGCTACAGCCCAAGCCTCTGGTCCATATGCATGTATGAGGTGCTGCTTTAGCTCTTGAGTCACATCTTCATGTGCAAGGAGTTGTAGTGAAAGTAATTTGCTCTGACTTTGTTGTGTTCAGGGTAGCTATCTGACTGTGTTGGCTGCTCCACATCCCTTGAAAGTGAAGTTAAGGGAGGCACAAGCAACCTTCATTTTCTCTTTACTTTTTTTTTTTTTTCCAACAACTCTTGATAAGTTGCTCATATCTTGGATGATTTCATTCATACCTGATTTAAGGGTGTGTCCAATTTAATGGGTGGAACTGGATGTACAAAGATGAATTATCACAAAATCCTACATCAGATCGTCTGGTTTGGTTCCATCTCCCCAGGTGGACCTGCTTGCTAGGAGGGGAATATTTTCTGTGTGTTTTAGTTGTGCACATGGTACCAGACTTGTAATGGAAGTGATTCCAGATGCTGTGCTTGTCCAGAACAAGGCAAGGCCTATCCATCTAATGAATGTCATTAGTAATTCTGGATATAGTATTGGTGCTCTGCTGTGTTCCTGTTCATACTATCCTTTGCTTTTGCTTCTGTATCCTGCAGACAGTGCTTTCTTGTGTAGTCCATGTCACTAATTTTGACTTGTGGCATCTTGGGCTGAGTCTACCACTTGTTATGCTACTTGAAGGAGAGCAACGAGTGTGCTGAACAGTGTGTGTTGAAGTCCTGTGAAGCTGAGGAAAGAGTACATGCTGCACCCTTGGATTGGTGTCTGGGTCTGAGGAGCTCCTGGCCTGGTGGATGAAGCTAAAGCAGAGAATCATGAGAGAAGAGCAGAGCGATTGACTTGGGCACATAGAGGCTGACTATGGGGGAAGTAAAAAGCGTTAGCAGAATGTGACTAAGATGGAGCCCAAATAAGTTTTGAAATGTGTCTGTGAAGGACAGGGGAGCAGTAGCTTCTGGCAGAGCAAAGATGTATATCTAGGACTTGCGACTTGATGCAAAGCAGTTCTGAGTCATGGGAGCATACAGCTCTGGTGGACCTGCCATCACAAGCCATTGCCACCTATAATCCCTTTAACAAATGTGCTTTGTTCCATCTAAAACCAACTTGGGCTCTTCCCCGTCCTTTCTGGGGAGCTCATCTCCCTCACGGCTGTTTATCGCTGTGGTTTGAGCTGTGCAGGCTCGCTGTTTCATTCCTCAACCCTTACTCACAGTAGGCCTGTGTGGGAGGGAGGGACACCCAAGAGAAATGTGAAACCTGATGCGAAGTCCCTTACCACAAGGCATTTGGGTGGCTGATCCGCTGCAGCTTGGCCTCTGCGAACCTGCTGGAGGTCTGTGGGCTGAGAGCCTGAACTGTAACCCTCATAGGGCTACAGGAGGTGGGATGGAGGCTTGATGGAAGGTGGATTTCTCTTACTAAGGGCAACTCATATGACATTTGGGGGCTCCTGGTAGAGCTGCACTAGCCCAGCTTGTTAACAAAATTTCAATTAGCCAATTGAATGGGGTAAAAGTGGCTGAGGGGAGCAGTATGACTCACTTAAATTAGCGGTGACCAAAAGTGGGCTGTAAGCCACCGGTGACACCTCATGCCTTCAGCCTAGCTTCACATAGTACAATCTCTCAGGGGAGATATAGCCATGTGTGCAAATACAGTATGTGGGTTTGAGTCTTGGTCCAGCATTCACATCCATAAATAGGTCAGTCCCTTCCTCATGATACTGTTTGTAGGCACTTCACAAACATGAACCAACTAATCCTAACAGATGTTTGGCAGCCTCTTGAGCCCACAAGGAAGTTAAATATCATTGCAGTTTGCTAGAGAGGTGCCCTGGATTTAAATAACACCTGCTGGAAGAGCCCATCTAAGCTGGGCTGTGTTCACGGCTGTGTGGGTTCAGCTTTGGGGAGCACCTGCTGCCACTGCGTTGGGTTGGTATGATCACAGTGGCTTGTGTTGCGAGGGCCAAGCTGTGTTTCCATTGAAATCAAAGACACAACTTCCTTTAGTTTTTGAGGGGGAATGGGATTTACTGTCACTTGATTAAAATCCAGCTGTAAGTAGGGAGCTGTGGATTTTGCTGTCTGTCTTTATCCGCATTCCGCCATGCCCACCTCCTTGGTGGTGGTGTTCTCTTTATGTGGATAATTAACAGCTGGTCTGCAAAGAGCAACTGGGAACAGAAATGAGCTCCTGCTTCACCTTTTTTTCCCCCCCCCGCCTCCTTAGTTGTCTGAAAAATGTTGGGATGTTTTAGAAGCTTGACGTTCTTGCTCAAGAAGGGCTAAGAATTGTACTCATTTCTCCTAGCCTCTATTTTGTGCTCTGACTTGATGGCTGTCCTGATTTTTCAGGGAGTTTTAATTATAAGGCGCCTGAGTGGAGGGAGAGGAGGCAGTAGGATAGTTCTACACTACTACTAAATCAAAGGCTTCTCTTAGGTGTTTCCTTGCTTTCAGTCTCTGTTAAATACGGATGTAATCTCTGGATACCAGAGCGTGCTTCTTCTATCTTCTCAGTTAAAGTTTTGTTAGGGCACAGACCCTGTGCATTTTTGCCATTCAGCATCTCAAGGAGAAGCCTTCGTTATCTTCTGCTGTGATGGAGGCTGTGGACCGCTCTTCCTCTCCCTCATCACTCTGAACCTGCTGCAGTTGCTCTGTGTGCCAAGCGTGTGCATCTGACTTGCCCTGTGCCTGCTGGCTAGTGCTGCCTGGCCTTTTTGTCTGCATTAGTTTAATTGAGTGAGGAGCTTGAAGGAGAAGCTATTCATTCCCCTGGTAACTCTGCTTGACAATCAGAAGTTGTTCTAGGAGTGAAGGACGGGTACAGATTTGTTTTCCTTGGCTGCAGATCCATAGCCCCTAATAGTTTCTTGCTCATAGGAACTGAGGTTGACTTGGTTTGCCACTAATTAAAAGCCAAAAGGATATGGAGTTCTTTACAAAATAATTACCGTCTTTGGTGAATGGAAGAAAACTCTGCTTGCTTCTCGTTTGTTTCCAACTCCCTCTGTTTTGCCATGTTACTCTTGCACTGGCCACGATGTATGGGAAGGTCCTGGCAGGGCCAGCAGCTCAGTCCTGGTGCACCCGGAGTTTGTGCTTGAGTCTTTTCTCTGCTGTATTTGGCTATATTTTCCTAATCTGTGTGTTTCACGAGGCAGTATCTGGCTGTGCTCTTGCTAACAAGTTTTTTTTCAATGCAGATAGAGTTCCTTGTTCTAATTGACTAAGAAAAAAGAACTTGAAGAGGTTATGAACCTACGACCTGGAGATAAATAGTTTCCTATTGAGTCCTTGGGCCCCTAAGCCGCCCCCTCATCTGAGGGTAGTGTGGTTTAGTCAAAGGTCAGAGGTTTTGTCGTCTTTGAGAGTCTCAGAAAACGAGGGTGGTGTGAGTGAGCTCTCCTCAGCCCTCTGTGACTGCAGTCATTCTTGGTCTGTCAAGTTCCTATTGAGCTCACTGTGCTCGTCCTGTGTTCCTGCATGATGGCTCTCTTGACCTTCTCTGGTCACTGTGAATGCTGATCAAGTCTGCCATGTTTCTAGGGGTTGTAATTATATATATGGTGGCTATGGATGAATGCCTTTATGCAAGGTTGCCATGAGCCTTTGTGTGCAGCGTGCAGATTTGCAGCTTTGATGGGACACAGTCTTTACTTGCCAGCTCTTCCCATGCATGTCTCTTCTTCCTAGGCTCAAGGTGAAATGTGGTATCTTACACACTGCTGTGTGGTCAGTTTTGGTGAGCATTGACTTGTGCATGACCACTGCTCTGCAAGATGTTGTGGCTGCTTACAGAGGTCCTCCCCTTGTTTTATTTTCTGTTTCCTTCTCGGATGGTGACCAAGCATGTGGCTGTACCTCTTGTGGTAGGTGCAGTATTAGTCTGTCTTCTTCCTCCTCCCCTTCCTTCTTCCTGACTGCAGTCACTGGTGCTCCTTGAGCCTGGCTGGTGGCAGGCATGGAGCTGGTCTTGCTTGCTTTCTTGCATGTTAGATCCTGGCTTCCTTGATACTGTGCCAAGTCCGTCTTTGAAAATACCAGCTGTCATGTCTGGGAGAGATCTTTGTCTTTCAAAGCTTCCGCAGTTCCATTCTGGTTTTCCCCATCACCAAGAAAAAAAGTAAAAACACTTGGTTTGACAATGTAAACACTGACTTCAGGGCTGGCGACAAAATTCCTGCTGACAAGCTCAGTATGGTAGGGTAGGAGTAGGTGAGGACAAGTATGATGGTGGTGTTAAGCTGTTAGGCGCTCCTGTGAATCACACCAGTGAGGTGGGAGAAGGCTGAAGAGACCTTTCTTGGTCTCAAGTGTTTTATTCCTTTGTTGTGATGTTGCACCCACACGCTGTAGCTAATGTTTCAAACAAATAGGCGTGTACTCTTCCAAAATATAGTCCTCAGGTATAGTAGGCTGGAGGATATCATGTGGTAAACTCTTGGAAAGAGCACAGAGAACTAGTAGCCAAAAAAAACTTCGTGCTCAGAAATCATCCGGTACATGGGAAGAAGTGTGATCCCTCTGTCTGAGGGATGCTGAGGATGTTTAATTGGTAATTTCACTATTCTGCAAACCAAAACCTAGTATCTTTCCACTGAAAAACAGGAACACAGTCAAAGTGAACCAAATTGTATCTGCCCAGGGATGCAGTTTTATAGTCACTGTTGGTACTATATAAAAAAATATGACATGCAGTGCAAGTCCAGCGTATATACTTCAAGTCAAGATAAAATGGCACACAGGGGCCGAAGACTTGCTATCCTTAACTTCTTGAGGAGAGGAAAGAGGTGACAATACTTACACTTACTTTGATGAAAGGAGTGTGGTAAATCACAATCCCCTTTTACAGGCAATTAATTAAACTCCTTTGTGGGAGGATAATCCACAACATTCCCATGGAATTCTGCATGGCTGGTTCTCCCGCACAAGGTGATGGAAGGATGTCCACACTTTGTTGTGTTGCCTTTGCTTGAGCCTGAGCCTCAGCTGGGAGGATGGGAGCGTGCATAGGGGCCTCTGTGGGGCAAACAGCATGGCTCTGCAGGCTTGTGTTCCTTATCCCCAGTGCTGTCTCCTTGAGGAAAGAGGGGAAGAAAGTCCCTGGCATCTAGGGGAAGCTGTGCTGAGATCGATGGGCATTTGACAGCTATGCTGCCGGTGGTGTGTGCACAGTCCTGCTCAGCAAAGGAATTAGGATCAACTTTCTGTCCCATTGTCAAGCTGCTGTGTATGCTGGATACCTTCTCCATCCCCCTTTTTCCGAGTTATCAGTGCCAGGCTGAGGCTTGTACGCCCCAGGATTGACAGTGCAGGTGTCCTTTGGGACAGAAGAGGGGCTGTGACTTTGTGATGAGGGTCTGGTGGCTCAGTGGAGCAAGAGGCAGCACAGAGCACCCTCGCTGTTGTCTGTCCCCATCCCAGCCTTGGAGCAGGGGCTCTGCAGTGCAGGGCTGGTTTCCTCATCACAGGGAGGAAAAGCGTAAAGCGTGGCCTGAGATACTGCCAAATTCAATGAGGAGCCTGGCTGCAAAGCTGAAGCTGGTGTAATTTAGGACTAAACCAGCTTTTTGATGTATTTTCTGTGTCTTGTTCTCCATCTATGACGGAAGTAATGCCACTTATTCAGAAGGTGGGTGCATCCACAGGCATCTGGGGCATTCTTAGTTTTGAAATGTAGTAAGAAAAGTTATTAGGGCTTGTCAGAATCACTCCAGAATTTATCTGTATTTGGTATAAAACTCTCCTTTCTCAAAATGGAGTTTTCTGCAGGAATTGTCAGTTTACAACTCAGTTCTTGTTTTGTAAGTGAAAAGAGTTTATTTTTTTATGCTTATCTTTGTGATGGCAACATTCGTTGAAAGTGAAGATGTTTTTGTGAAAAGCAGTTGGTGGGGAGGCTGCTCTTCTCTCTGGCTGATTTCCGTGCTTCCATGCTAACCTGGGCCCCTCTGCCCCATCAGGGCTTTTTATGATTTTGAACTAATGCACTTGCTTCCTTAGCCTTTTGAGCTGGGTGTTTGGGAAGAGGAGCAGCTACACTGAGAAACTCTTCTCTTTTTTTTCTTTTTAAATACAGGTGTTTGAGGCCCCTTGTTGCTCATCCCATTTGAAGGTGTTCGTTCCAAGGCTGAAACTGGGGCAGTTTGCTATTAAGGTATAACAGTGAAGAAGATAGCTAGTAGCTTGGGCATCCTTGGAGATGGGGAGAAAAGGGGACAGACACCTCTGAACCAGAGAGACTTACTGGTCCTGGCTGACCGTGCTTTTTTAGACATCACAATAGATTATAATGCTTTCAGAAATACCTAACCTGACCAAGATGGCCATGAGAATGAAAAATACAGTTGACTGTCAGGTATTTGTTACTGTTTTCAAATAATCCAACCCCAAGTGGATAAAACAGGAGCCTTCAACTCAAAGGCTGTTTTAAGAGTTTTGTGTACAGCTGGTTTTAAGAAGAGCAGTAAGAGAGCCTGTGGTGATGCCAAGGACTTTGTGGTGGCACCTGAGCAAGCCTGGGGGAAGGCAACCTTTGCCTTCCAATTTTGGCCATTTAAAACCAAAATGGTTAAAGGAACCTTCTCCTATATAATAAAACTTTCTAATAAAAGCATTAGGCTTGAACAGACTTGTACAAAAATGCCATCTCTGCCCTAGGAGATTTCAGCTGTAAGTTGGACTACTGAAGACCCTCAGCTGGTAGAGGGGAGAGCTCGGTGCCTTTCTAACCCCTGCGCCTTGGGGCACAGCACTTCTCTGCTCCCTTGGGCTCTCAGTCACTCTTGGTCTGTTTTTCTTGACCAAGCATCTCAAGATGTGGGAGGCATGTTAACATCAACAGAACACTGTCCTGCTTGGTGAGGGTGGTCATTCCTCGGAGGGTGAAAAAATGGCTTTTTTGGTTTTGAATTGCAAAGCATTATCTTTCATTTGAAACCCAGACTCTGTGGTGCTCTGACAGTGCATGAGAACTTTAGAGTGACATCAATTATCCTTCTTTGATCAAAAATCTGGGGTGAATTTGAGTGAGAAACTGAAACTGCCCATTTCTTGCTCAAGGTTTCCCTGACCAGGCTTAAGTGATGTGCAGACAGCAAATGGTGGGGGGAAAAAGAAGTAGTAAAAAAACACCAAACCCCAATGGGGCTGTTCTGAATATCTTCCACTTCCAGTAGACTGAGTGTGAACAGTGTGAGAACTGTAGTCTGTGCTTGAAAATGCAGGGTCCAGTTCTGGTGTCAGTTACAAGACATGTAAATCACAGGCAGTGCTGCTGGCAGTGACGAGGAGCTGCTGAAAGGTCGCTCCAGCGTGGGTCCTGCAGGCTTTCTGGCACAGACATGCTGATTCCTCTCGTTGCTTAGCCACCCTTCTTTTCTAGTGACCCCTGTGTGTTTAAGATGACAGGAGTATGACATGGGTGGTCCTGCTGATAGGTTGGTACCCAACAATCATCTGGTGGTTCCAGCTGAGAGCCACTGGAGTGGCTCCTGGCATTGAGGACACTCTAGGTAGGACTGTCCTGCAGCTTCCTCAGCCAATGCATATATCTGCCCTGCCCCAAGTGATTTTGGTTTTTGTCCTAATACAGCAGTCACTGTCCAGGAAGACTGAATGTCATCCTTACCTTTAGTGCTGCTGTGCCCCTTGACCAGTCTCTCCTTCTTCCCCCTGCTCTTCTGCTCTTTTTCTCCTTTTGTTTTAGTCTCATTTTATGAACCCCAGGATGAACCTGAAAATAGAGCATGGCAGCAATGATAACAATGAATCTCCTGACTCCAAAGGCAGAAATGCCACTGCTGCAGGACCTTGGGGCTCCTGCAGGGTGATGTTTTAATGCCACACACTGTGCCCTGCACTATCGAGAGACTGCCAGCAAGTTTTATGGGAGCTGATTTTCCCCCTCAGAGCTGACAGTCTGGGCTGCGGCCGGCATCAGCTTTCCTCCAGCGCTAGGGCCAGTCCAGGAGCTCGGAAGCGATAACTCCCATTACGGCTAATTTTGACACATGAGGTTGTGGTGAATTTGGAAGCAGCTCCGTGCCGAGGGCGATAGAGGAGGGGTGTGTGCTTCCTTGCAGACTGAAATATGTCATTTGCATAGTCACTGCTTTACAGCAACGCAGGATCTCGCCTCCCAAAAGGCAGCAGCTGGGTCTACTGGCTTTTGCTGTTTGTATTGATGGCTTTGAGCAGGTGCTGCTGCTGACAGCGGAGCAAAGAGAAAGTGCATCTCCAGCTTTTATTATCTGGCATGATCTTTCTATTAGATAACTTCAGCAGCCTACTTTTGAATCAAGCAGTTTGTTTTCCATTTTAATAACAAAACCAGAGAAGCGTAGAAGCAAGCACAGAAAGCTATTAGTCGGGGCCAGATCCTGCAGGCATCAGTGTCCTGGGATAGCAAGTCTAGTCCATGTCTCCTGGCAGCTCTGCTCGAATATAGAGCTACAAGCTGAGTTTTAAATTGGAATTGGACTCTGAATCGAGGCTTACATATAAGGGTTCTGATTTTCCGATGTGTGAGGACGTGGAGACCTCAGACAGCTCCCTTGGTGGTGGCAGCGGCCAGAATGGCTGAGGGTCAGGGTTTCCTGCAGTGGAAGAGATAACATGAGATTCCTGAGTCTGGGGACTTCGGTCAACAAATAAGAAATATATTGGCACAGTTTTATGTCTAAACCGTGACACACAGTGTGGGAAAAACATTAAAATACATATGTCAGAGCAGGACAGCCTTTTAAGTGTTTTTCATTTAAAATGAAAAGGTCGGAGTGACTAGGGTTGTCATCTGGGAACCTGCCAATCATACAGGAGGGGACCTGTGTCAGTTTGTGCCGATGACTGACTCGCCGGGAACTTGTCAGCACTTAAAAATTGATGACTGGAACGGTTAAAATGACAATTTTCCTTGTGGCGGTCAGGCTGAGCCATCTGCTCCGCATAGGAATGGGAATGAAGTATCCTAGCACAAGAGTCCTTTATCCCAGTTTAACAGGTGTTTGCGCTCAGGCGTCTGCAAGTATCACTGTACTACTTTTGAAAAAATTAAAATAATTATTTAAAAAAAAGAGCTCTGAGTATTGGTAACACTTCAAAGTGTAAAGAAGATTTAAAAGTGAGTTCAGCTTTTGAATAGTCAGAGAAACAACCGGCCTGTTATGCGAGAAGTGTAATTAGCAGTTGCTGAAATTATTTTCATGGGTAAGATTCTGTTTTAAAGGGGTTGGGAAGTCTGGTTCTAAGTGACCAGTTGTGCTAGAGATGCCTGTTTTTTGAAAGTGTGCGCTGTGCTTCTCTCAACTTTGGAAATCTTGCAGGGGCTTTAAACTCAGTTTCAAACCCCTCAAACCATAATAAAGAATTGATGTTTAAGTTCAGACAGTGTAAACTACTGCTTTCAGATTTAAATCTGCAAACAGGAAACCTTGCTGTACTTGTGTGTTATATTTCTGTTTTTTTGGTTTTTTATTCTCTTTTTTTTTTTTTTGGCCTTGAGAGATCTTGATTCTTACTGTCAATAATACAGAATCGGTATTACCAGCCAGTGAGGGAATGAACTGTTTCTGATCATCGGAACTTTAAGGATTGTAGAGTTTGTAGATCTCAGCCTCTCACCTTATTTTCCTTCCAACTTGTGATGGCTTTTTTTAACTTCCAACTTTTGGGTCTTCTGTGAACTCAAACTTCAGTTTAACCAGTTAGAAAGAACAAATAAACTGTTTGGCAAAAATTGCTCTTTTGGTAAATTTCTGTTCAGTGGCTTGTTCAGAAGACTCTACTTGGTGCTTTGACTGATTCTGATAGCTGATTGCTGCTGTTTGGGCATTTGCTTTAAATTAATTTCTAAATTATAAATTTCCTATTGGAATAATACATTAAAATAAGTGGTCTATTCTGTGCTATCTTTAAAAATGAAGGTGCAGATGGGCACGCATAGGTGTATGCAGACTCTGAAGTCTCGGTTGCTGTAGATGGTGATATGGAGGCACAAGAGTTGTACTGAGTTATGCCAGATGGGAGCCTGACAGTGTAAAGCTGTGTTACCAAAGAGACTTTCCTGCTGTTACCTCTTGGAGGGCTGTGATGGAAAGCTGGGATTTCTTGTTGCAAGATGAAAATCAGAATTAGCTGTGCACGGATCACTGAGCATCTGTTGCGGTGGCTCTGAACTGGGAGGACCTCAGTTTTGTAGAGCTAAAAACCTGTTGTAAAAGCACTTGGATATTCCCTGTAAAGGTGGTTGGGGGGATGTATGAAACCCAGAGGTAGCTCCTTAGGGACAGTCTTTGCATGTATTTCTCTGGGACTTAACTGGGGAAAGACTTTGTGGCGGAACTGGTGACAGTGGTTTGGGTGTGTATTCTGTGCACTGCTTTGTCCTCATCTCAAAGAAGAGGGATACTAGGGAGAGGAGCTGTGCTGATCTTGGGGTCTGAGGGCCTAGAGTCTTGAGGAATGCTCCCCTATGAGAACTGTGTGAAGAGGTCTGATCTGGTGATGGCATCACGGCTTGTGATACAGCAGGTACGCAGCATTTCTGGTATCTTGGCTTGGTCCTCTACGTCTGTCTTCTGGGTGGTTTTGAGCTCAAAGACCCAAACCTACTTTTGCAGCCTTCCGCTAAAGAAATGGGGTCCCAAATGAAGGAGTTTGACAGACTGGCCCAGGTGTCACAAGGTGACAGGGACAGCCAGAATGGGGAAGTAAAGACAGGCAGATGCGGTTGAACTAGCCAAGTCCTCGAACTGATCTTGTAAACATTTCCTGAGTTAAACCTGGTGAAAGACAAGCCTGAGCCAAGATGTTTTAATCACAGGTTGGTTCCTGAGAAATATTGTCTTACCAGGAGCTCCCGGAGGTACTGTTGTAAGTTGGATTGAAACAGTGTTGGAACCAGAGGGGAATGTTGTTGTCTTCTGCCTTTGCAGATAAGACAGCAGGGCATTTTGCCAGGAGCCTATGGGAAGGACCCAAGTGGTGTATAATTCTACATCATTTTAAAATTAAAAGTAAACATGCAAAACCATAATATTTGCTTGTACTTGTCTCCTCCTTGATGGATGTAGAGAAATTGCTCTTTGGCTGAGTTCACCAGCAATAAAACCTTGCTGTTACTCATCTTCATCCCAAGCCTGCAGTGAGAAGGAAAGACTGTTGTGATCTCCAGTTGAATTTGTCCTCATCACACCTGAGGGAAACGTTGAGGATTCTGGGGACTTTTATGCCTGCCCAGTCCTGTGGGTAATCAAGGATGAGTGTCACCCAAGGACTACGGACTGTGCTGGGAAGGTGCTGTCTGGGTCAGAATGGACCTCGGTCTGCTCTTGTGGTGGTGGTGTAATGGAGATCTACCATTACTTGGGAGAGGTGAAAGCTCTGTTGCTCTCTTGGGTGCTGTAGCTTCAGGCATGGTCTGGGGGACAAGGGGTGCTGGCATGGCCAGAAACCCATCTCGCTATGTGACAGGGAGGAGAGACCTGGACTGTGAGCCACCAACTCTCCTGAATTTTGCTGTGTGTTGGTTGTAGACTTGTGGGCTCACATGCACCTTCATGAGCAGCACAGGTGCAACAAACTTAATCCTGAACTGAGCATTTCCATCGTTACAGCAACGAGTAGCAGTAACTTTTTCTGCTGAGCTGTGATGACAAGGCAAGCCTGCGCTTGTGCCATCAGGGTGACCAGGATGTGGCTGGGACAGGATGCTGGCAGTGGGCTGGAAGTGGCAGGAAGAGTGTGTGTGATTCAGATGCTGCCTATCTCTGTGGAATACACGCTGCTGTGTGTCCTGGCAATGCCACATGCAAGACTGTCGTCGTGTGGCCTGGCTGTCCCCTCTGCTCTACCTTCGTTTTCTGCAGAAGTGAAAAGAGGCATCGAGGTGGTCACTTCAAGAAAGAGCTGTCTGCTTTGCAGCTACAGGAAGAGTGAGGCAGTCCCTGATGGGAACGGGCAGAGCTCCTGAGAGAAAAGACAGCGTTGAGGTGGAGGATGGAGTGAACTGGATGGTGGTGTAGCTGTGCTTGCAGTAGTAGTAAACTCCATGAGCTTCCAACTGAATTAAGTGATGCCTCCTACCTCCCTCACTGTGACTGATCTCACGGAGATGAGTGACGGATTCATCCTGTTCTCTTATGCCTTATTTTAAGTCCCCCTTTGCCTCTCCCTTCTCAGGGTGTTTAAGAGCAGTGAAGGAGCTGTGGCTTAAGGAGGTGCATGTTGTTGACCTATCTGTGGCAGCTGACAGCTGGTGCTGATCACTGGCCCTGTTTGAAGTGGTGATGCTCGCTTTTAGGGGGTGCCAAAAGAGTCCAGGAGTATGGAGGCTTCTGCCTGAGAAAGCTAGGGAGGAAAATACTGTGTTTCCCAGAAGCTGTGTGGGTTAAACTGCAAGTTTTTGAGACGAGCTGTTGGGAGGCCCATCCAGCGTGCATCACATGAGTATCTCTCTCTCTCTCTCTCTCTCTCTCTTTGCAGAGCTGGGAAAGAAACCCAAAGTCGTGACTCCAGCAGAGCCCTTCGTGTCTCCGGAAGCCCGACTCTGAGTTCATCCCACCAGCAAAGCTGCGCAGCACAAGAACTGGTACGTAAACACATTTCATGGGTGTGAGGAGCAACTTCTTGAAAGGATCTGCAGCTTTCCTGACAATGCCACCTTGTTCATGGATCTCTGCAAGAAAATAAGTCCTTTCGTAATGGCCTGTGAAGGAGGGGATGAGTTCAGTGGAAAACACAAGGCAAACTGATGGTTCCCTGGTCGTGCTTGCACCCAGGGGCTTTGGTGTGCACGGCCTCAGCAGTGAGCTGCGAGTACTCAGAAGTTACTCCATACTGCAGTGCTGAGGCTTTACGCGTGCTGTGTGATAGCTTGCACGGGTGGGTGAGTCGTGGATTAATGACAAACGCGTGCATGAGAAATGTACATATATACATATCTATACACATGTGCGCTGTACAAATCTAGGCACATGGAAACAAAGATGTGCAGTGCATATGTAGCGTATACGGTAAGATGACATATGAGAGCTTGGGGGTGTATATGCCAAATGTCTGTATATACTATATATGGTGATAAAAGAATGCATATGCATTCATGTTCCTTTTTTTTCCTTTCTGTCTCTTCTGTCTTTCTATGGAGCTGTTGCAAAACTACCAGATTCAACCTCCTGGGGAGCCTTTCTGGCCAAGGTTTTACAAGCCAGCACCTGCTTTGCCTGCCTGACTTCTTTCTATATTTATTCCTCTTCACCCGGTTTTTGCCTTTGCCTGCAAACTGGAGCTGTCACAAACATTTCTGCTAACTTTTGGCTGCACAGGACTTCGGCTTGCAAGTCCCAAGCTTGCTTTTGTGCATGTTGAGGGAGGAGGTGCATGTGTGTGTATTTGTGCATGTGTATGAGCATCCCTCATCCTTACTGTCTGCTTTATGTGGTCTGTCTCCCTGCAGCAATCCCGGTATTCTGCGTGCCATGCAAGTTGTGCTGTCTGCCCCTTCAAGACATTTTTATGAATTAAATATTCTCTATTGTTATGCTTATGTAATGTAATTTAAATGAAATCAGCAATGCCTGACCCACTGGCAGATTGATAATGATGAATACAGTTGTGCAGGAAGCTTGGGTTGGATTTTATTCCTAGACTCCAAACTTTTACTTTCCATGGTTAGGACTGGAGCAACGAGAGGGACTTGTGGTGCCATGGAGCAGAGAGCTCCTGTGTAGGCTCTTTGGACCATGGATGTGTCCATCCCTCTGGTTTATTTCCTTGTTGTCATTTAGAGTGGAAGGTGCTCTAAATCCGAGCCACTGAGCCCTCAGCTCATCCTTAGGTACTGCTGTTTAAAGTGAACGCAGTAGCAAGGGAAAGAGTATAACGCCATCTCCGTTGGGAAATGGAGGGGAGATCCTAATCCTTGGGAATGTAAAGATGGGGGAATAGCCTCATAAGGGCTCAGTATGTGCTGCTTGGAGGAGATGTACCCTCGCTCCCAGTCTGATGGGTACCACTTGTGCTTATTGAAAAGCAGTGCTGGGCTGCCTGCCAGGAGCCAGAAAGCAGCTTGTCCTTGTATACTCGGGCCCCTAAGCTCCTGGCCCCTCTAACAGCTATAGTAATTTCTTGCACAGGAGTCCGTCTAAGGTCACAAAGCTGCTAGTCCTAGGTTTCAGCCCCAGGAGCCATAAAACATACCCTGCCTGACCCCTTTGCAAAGACAGAGGCAGCGTGAACAGCCTGTGTTCCCCTGGGTTTCCTTTCCCTGTCCCTGCTGTGTGTGTGCCACTGCAGCCTGCATTCCTCTCTAGCTCAGTAAGCCCTTTGCCTCTCAAGCTGACACAGCTAATATTTCCTCCGCTGGCAGGGCAGGCGAGGTAGTGGCATTTAACTGTTACGGAGAACCTTGATCTGTTCGTGCTGTGGGACCCCAGAGCAGTAAGGGCTGGTGCATGCCTGGGACAGGGTTTTCTGCTATTCCGGATGTTCCCCTTCTATGCTTTTGTTCCTTTCCTTGACTTATATTATTCCCTACTTCATGCTGCTGTTTGCCCTTGCAAGAAAACTATACCTTGGGAATTGTTTTCTGTAGGGGGCTGGAAAAATGAGTCAGAGTTTGTAAAACCTCCCCCTGCCTGGCCCTTCTTACCTAGTTGTTTGAGCATCTTCTACCATGCTGACTGTAGTTCAGTGTAACGCTACTTCTGACCATGGAGAAGGCTCCTGGTGGCCTGGCTGCCAGCTGGGGCACATGACTCTGGGCAGGTTTTTAGTGGATTTTTAGAAAAATTATTGATCACCAGCTCACTGAGAGCTAATCCCAGCCTGCATTGCATTGAAGTTGTCCTGGTGTACCACTTAGTGCCACTTGGTCTGTTGGCTTTTTAAAGGTGGCTTTCTAACTACCAGTGTACATGCTGGTACTGCCTGGCACGTTTTTTTTTTTTCGGTGGTTGTGTCAGATCGCTAAATTAAATGTGGTTCTTATTCTAAAAGGTGGAAAGCTTTGTTTTCTCCTAAAGTTCTACATGCTTTCTGTTACCTGTGAACCTGGGTGCTAAACAGACCTCTGCTTAGTTACTGAAGGTAATTGTTCAGCCTCTGTCACTGCAGGATTTCTCTCCTCCCAAAGGCTGCACTTCAGTANTTTTTTTTTTTTCGGTGGTTGTGTCAGATCGCTAAATTAAATGTGGTTCTTATTCTAAAAGGTGGAAGGCTTTGTTTAATCCTAAAGTAAAGTTCTACGAAATGTCTGTTACCTGTGAACCTGGGTGCTAAACAGACCTCTGCTTAGTTACTGAAGGTAATTGTTCAGCCTCTGTCACTGCAGGATTTCTCTCCTCCCAAAGGCTGCACTTCAGTACCAGTGAAAGCCAGATGTACTATACTGTTTCTTTTCTACAGTTTGTTTTGGCCATACATGGGCAGAGTCAGCTCTGGAATTCCTTCCCTATAAATTCAATAGCATCTTGTGGGTGGTGCTGGGGAGTCACTCTGAGCTGGTTGGGTTGCCTCGGCAGCCTGTTCCCCTTGAAAATGTCCCGATTTGCACATTCCTCAGAGGCTGCCCGGTGCTGGAGCCAATGGCTGCAGCTACCAGGAGGCTCTCCTCTTGTGCTGGCAGGAGCAGTCACCTCCCTGCTGTCTGCAGGTTGGCTGCAGCTGAGGAGCGATGCCAGTGGGAGCAGCGGCGTTGGGTATATTGCTCCTGTGTGCAGACAGGCTCTGCAGGGGCAGTTGTGTCCTTTAAATATAACTGTTCTGCCTCCTAAATTTGGTGTTTAGGATTCAGCATTGGCCCTCAAGCCTCTGTCCAGGATGGGGGGTGCTTGTTCCTGCATTCCATGGGATGCCGCATTGTATGTCCCAACAGGGACTGAGGGATGCTGCTGTCCTGGAGCTCTTCCTCCCTGAGGGGACATCTTACTTTGTCCTAGAAGTGTGTTCATTTCCACAGAGCTGTGCTTATACATGTTTTTTTGCAAAGCATCAGCTATATGAGCTGGCCAGAGAATCTTTCCTTACCCCAGGTGTTCAGCCTGTGTGTGACTGATTGCTGAGCCTTACCTTTTCTGGCACTGAGCTAGTGTCACTGTCAACACAGCCTCATTTGCCTTCAAGGAACACTCAAAAAAATACTTCTGGGAGGTTTTCTGCTGATGAGTTGAGGGATGAGAAGGAGGTTTGCTCTGGGGAGTGAGAGGTGATGGCTCCTGGAGCTGCCCTGTGACATCTCCCTGTGCATCCCAGGGAGGGGACAGGGATGCAGTGTTAGTCACCAAGCCAAGAGCTGCCAAAGCACAGGTCGAGATGATGTGTGGCCCCATGTCCTGGTGGTGTGGGGGTCAGTGACAGTGGTGTGCTCAGCTCAGGGGCAAGTCATCCCTGTGCCAAAGCCAGGGAGAGAAGGATGATTTTCTTTTTTTTGACATCCTTTGGAGTTTTGATCTCCATATTTGGAAATGTTTACCCATTGCTCTGATCTATTGCAAGGGAGGGGAGGTGACTCAGGGTCTGGTGGAAGCAGGATTTGAATTCCTGTAGTAAGTTTTTTTTTTTTTTTCCTCCCTCCTTTCTTGTTTTGGAAGCCTGTTGTGGTCAGTTTTCAGTTCTCTCTTTTTCCTGGACCTTGTTCCAAATTTGATCTGCTCAAGAGGGAAGAGTGCTAGCGCAGGAGCTTGCCTGGATGCTGGTAAGTGTATTATTGCCACTTTAGCAAGCAACTTAGGATTTTTTTTTTTTTGTTCCGTTTTGTTTAGTCAGATGGATTGCATCAAAGTGTGTGCATTGCTGGTGGAGGCAGGCATGTGGATTGCTAGTTAGCAGCAAGGGACTCAATGAAGCCTTCTGTTGTAGGGAAAGGTGGCTATGTGGATTGATCTTAAAAGCAAAATGTTTCTTCAGGCCTAGGAATAAGGACAACTTAAGTCAGCTCCCCTTCATTCATGCTTTCCCTTTTAATTTCACTGACAGTAGAACCCTGTAGAGTTAAATGAGTATATATGCATATGGTCAACAAGTAAAATACAGTTTGAGTATGATTTCTGTCTCCTAAGCAAAAGTATTTGCTCAAGAGGCTGCATAGCATGTAGGTATGTTTCTTTCAAATGTTAATGTTTAACTCTGTTGGGGATGTGAAGGAGTTTAACTGCTGTAACTGGATGAAAGTTCAACGTGTCTGTTTTTTTCCTGTTATTCTTTTTTTCTCCTGAGTGTGAAGTTTTTAATCTGTCTGGTATTGCAGCTAGCTGCTTCTCTTCTTCCCCTGCCCTCCCCCTTTCTCTTTCCTGAAAGGAAACTGCAGTTCATCCAGACAGTCAGGGATGTGGGGGAACCTGGAAGATGTTCTGCTTCCTGTTTTATTCATGGCAGCTAACACCATGCTGGGAAATCTGGAGTGGAGATCCACCGTCCCGCATTCCTCCTGTGATTTGGAGCATGTAACATACAGAGAGCTTTTAACACTGCTCCAGGGGTTGCATAGCAGCAGTTGTTAGACAGAGAGTACTGGGCTTGGCCCTTTTACTTGGGAAGGAATATTGGTAAAAAAAAACCTTTATAGTTCCTACTGCTGGTTAGTGATGCTTTGTATCTTCTCGGCTAACTGGTATTTTTAAGGTGATTTAAACTTGTAGTTACCATACTCGCCTTGTTTTAAATGTAAGACCTTTTTTAGAAAGTTAAATATCCTGTTGGTTTTCTTTTGCCATTTTAAATAGGGATTAATATTCAGCGTGAGGTTTAGTTTTTCCAGAGATGTGGATTTGCAGCAGTTTCTGAGGTGCAAAAGTGGCTTAGTTTGCCCAGGATAGGATGTGAGCTGAAGACTCTTCAGCCCCAAAAGGTGATGAAAGGACTAATGGAGCCTATTCTTGTGGGTAGGACACGTTGGGAACTGGCAGACTTCAGCTGCATTTTAATCCTTGTTGTTTCAACAAGCTACTTAGATTACTGCAATTTTTGGGGTCAGGGCCCTGCTGTGCTGGGCTTGGTACCAGTGCAATGCAAAGAATTACTGTCCTAAAGAGGGTACGGCCTGAACAGATGTTGTAGGTGATGGATTGGAAAAAGAAGGCACCGAGGAGGCGTATGGAGCTGTTGTAGCACCTGAAGCCTCAGCCCAGCCACTCACCGAGGAGCCAGCTGTCCTCTGTCGTGCGTGGTGGTGCTGAGCAATGGAAGGCAGCGCACCAGCAGTCTATGTTGCTCCTTGTACACTGCACTTTGCCTTTGTGTGTGCACACGTGGCCCCGTGATGGGTGATGCCTCCTCCCTGCACCGTGCCTTCTCTGCTTGGTCGTGCCCTGGACAAACCCTGCTTCTGGTGACACTTGGATGTGGCATGTTCAGGCTTCGCCAGCTGCTTGTGGCCAAGCTTGATGTTTCAGGGATAGCACAGCAGAACCAGAAATGATGGTGCTCTGTTCCCCCCTTTCCTGCTTGCCAGGACAGGCTGCTTGTTGGAAGACAAGGAAGAGCTGTGCCTGGGTGCCATAACCCAAGGCTCCAGGCAGTGCTAGTCTAGCACACCTGGGGAAGCGCATTGAGGCTGTTTATCTTCATGTGCCTATCCTCTGTTCAACATCTCATTGCCATGAGTACGTGACTTGAGAGCCAGATGGACTGTGAAGGATGAGCTCCCCATGTGCAACCTGTCCTCCTGGAGCTGGGTGCTGTGGGAACTCCGAAGGATGGAGGACCCAGGCTGCCAGGGCTCTCCATGTGGTATTTCTCAAGGACCTGGGCATGTCCAGTGATCACTGATGCTAACCAGGATCCACAGCGGATTTTCTTCTGCTCCAGGAACAAAGTCATTAAGGACTGACCTGTAAATTAATACGACTGTTTAAAGGCTTTTTTCCTCCTGCAGCCTGGCACCCTATAAGCACTCAAGTCTGTGAAGCTTTCCATGGCGCTGGACCTTGAGTGTGCTCAGAGAGCTCCATGCCTGCCTGCCTTAAGCTCCTCTCAGTTGCTTCTTACAATGTATTAAACGCAGTGGATTTACTTTAGCTCCCATGTAAGGAGGATTGATTTGCAGCCCATCCTTCATCCCAGCTGTTGTACTGATTGATCCAGGGGAGGCACCGTAGAGGACGTGGTGATGTGGTGACACTGTCACTATGTGACTCAGGTGCTCTGAGGGGGTTTAATGTGTGCTAAAGGCTGGGTCTGTATGCTCCACAGCAGGTAAGAGAACCCACCCCAGATAGTGTGGGGCTGGCACATGAGGGCATGGAAGGGATGAAGGTGAGGCAAGGTTGTGAGCCTAGCTGGCTCTACACATCTATTACTTTACATTTCAGTAGGTGAAGGCTTCAGAGCCCTTAAATGCTAAATAATGCCTGCAGTCTGAGGAAAGCTGTATTAACCTGGTGTGCAGGTGAGGAGACTGAGGACATTTTATGTCCGATATGGGAAAAGTGAAAATCTCTGGATGCCATGTGACACTTCAGCTCCCACAGACAGGCGGGCACTTCACAGCCTTATTCAAGCAGTACTGTAAAACTTATGTTTATTACTTACTCTAATAAAATCTTACTTTTCTGAGCATGGAATATTTCTGCATTGGTTGCTTAAAGGTAAATGGAGTCATCTTGAGCATTTCATGAAGTTGGTAAATGTTGCTGCTGTGTGACATGATCCCAACACGTATCCTTACTTCAGGAATTTCCAGATCTCACCTCACCTAATCATACTGCTGTTCCTTCCTAGGATCTGAGCAGAATGCAGCCTTTTAAGAAATGTCTGTTATTATTAGCTTTATAATATACATGCTTGTGTAACAGCTGTTGCAAGCAGCAGGAGACCTTGCTTGCAGCCTAATTCTTCAGTCAACTGTGTGTATGGGGAATGTGCTCCTGTGAACTAGTTATTTGCATTTGGGATGAGATCTCCCAAATGAGAAAAAACTTGTTTGCCTCTAGTAAGCTTGTCGGTTCAAGGACTAACGTGCCCAGGGGGAGGAAACAAGTTGCTCTTTTTGCTTTACCACTGTCTTCTAGTAGTTAACTGTGTGTGATGCTCCCTAGTTGCTTAGCGCTTGACATGGGAGAGATGACTAGAAACATCAGGTTTTGAAAGCCTGGATGCCTGCGGTGGGGAGGGAAGGAGTCCTTGTGCTGTGCTGTCTCACACCCCTACTGTGAAAATATCACAGGGATGAGTTCCAGTGAAATTGCCGCTTCCCTCCTACATCCTTGTTTTTCAGGTACATCCGTCTTCAACTCTGTTAGCTGTTCCCCTCTTCCTCCCTAAAAGTCATTGTCATCCCTTGAAATTAAGGAAGAGACAGGAGGAGGGAATAAATGGATGTTAAGAAGTAGAAAACAATCAATTAAATAGTACATAGCATGTAATTTTCCTTGGAAACTTACCATGAAATTGAGGAGCACTTTAACAACTAGTAATTTAAATTGCATTTGAACACAGCTAATGGATTGTTTGCATGGGAATTTCGGTCATTTCACAGCAGGTCGTTGTCTTTAGTACCCCTTCTTTCAGTTTAAAAAAATAAAATAAAATCTCCTAACGAGGAAGATAAGATGCTGTAGGCATCTGGTCCAACTGTGGCTAGTAAAAGGTGGTACCATGGAAATTTTGCAGGGTACTATTACACTAGAAGAGCTGTTTACATCCGTAGTATCAGCTCTTCTAGCGTTAATTTCATGGGATTTTGGTGCTTTTTATCTAAAAAATGTGTTATTGCTAAAGGTGGGAAAATAACACTTATCCCCATCGCACTTGCAAACACGATTGGGGGTGGAGGTGGGGCTGAAGAGGCTCTTCTATGCTTCCAGGGTTGGGGTTTGCAGCTATGGAGCAGCCCGCGGATGCAGCCCATGGCTCCTTCTTTATCATCTTGAACGAATCATAACAGTTTGGGATCTGATTCTGGCTTGCTCCTTCTGAAAAGGAAAAACAGAGAGGTGCTGATCAACTGTAGCTGTGGGTTATTTTTACTTAACTTATTAGTCTTGCTTTTCCAATGTTTAATGCTATCCTTCACCTTTATTTTACTTATAAAATGCCAGCGTTTTTCAGCAAAAGGCAATATCAGCCTAATCGTGTGCTCTTTTGCTGGGAAGCGACTATAGGAAGGCAAATGCAAGTTACTTGCTGCCTGTTGCTGAATGAACATCCCATTTTCAGAGCAGAGTTTTTGCAAATCCGTGGGCACGCTTAGCATATGGACGGGGGTTCCAGTATCAAAACAAATCTGGCCTTCTGTTTCTGGATGTGTAGGTTGTTTCTTAGAAGATGGAACCTTTAAAATCTGTCCCTGCAAACATGGCTGTTAAATCCTGCTATTTCTAGAGATGTGAGGCAGCTGTCTTCACTAAGATAAGCTATAAAAAGGCAATATCTTCCAAAAATGGCCTTTTTAGCTCTACCTGCCAGACAGCCTGGCCAGCAGGAGTTCATAAGGAGCGTCACCGCTGCTGCCCTTTTATGCACAGGATGCTGAGCAATGTAAAAAGTTCTGGGCAAATCTCCAAGGGCAGCTTTAAGCACCAGCTTGTCGGTCTCTCTCTTGTGAAATGCTGCTACGCAGAAAAGTACATTCAGCATGGAGGAAGGGGTGCTGCTTGGTTTGATTCGTGCTTATGTGATCTCCTGTTGTTTTCTAGGTGGTTGCTTTGTCCTCGATTTTTTGTTCTTAATTTTTCATTGGGCGTGTCTTGTTGCCAACTCAGTGACCATCTCCTTTAACAGCATGGAGGCTTGAATGCTGCATTCAGATTATTCTGATGAAGGCATTCCTGTTTGCTGTGTAGTCTGAAGATAGCTGGTGAGTTCTGATGGAACCAGTGACAAAAATCGTAGCTTTTCCTAAGGATCATAACAAGGCTTCTCATAGTGTAATGGTGTTATCTCTTATACTTCCTGATGCGTGTGCTACCCACAGTGCTTTGTTAGTTATCAGCTAATTCTCTGCTGAGATGTACTTCAGATAATCTTGTAGAGGCTGTAGGGACTGAGAAGGATGTGG
This sequence comes from Piaya cayana, assembly GCA_013389865.1. NCBI lineage: Eukaryota > Metazoa > Chordata > Aves > Cuculiformes > Coccyzidae > Piaya > Piaya cayana. The sequence continues at coordinate 186,064 of WAAB01012092.1, read as the reverse complement.
CTTTTGAGCATGCTCCCAGCAAAGAATTCCTCAAAGCTAGGAGGGCACCAGAGATGGGTGTTTTGGTGTTTTGAAGTGAATAAGACTATGCTGTAGTGTAAGTAAAGGGGCTGGTGAGTAGGGGGAGGCAGGGGCTTAAGTCAATGTGGAACACAGAGGGGCAGAGCTGCAACTTGGGGTGTTAGGAAACCCCAGACAACTCAGGTTCTCATGAGATAAGGAACCAGCTGATAGTGTTAATTCTGTGAACTGTCCAGCAAGTATGTTGGCTCTCCCCTACCTTGTTTAATCAGTATTTTATCACATTGATTCCCCAGAAGTGCTACTCTCTCTATGATGTAAATGCCCCATCATGCATGGGCATTTTTACCAAAAAGGCACTAAGTTTGTTGCATCAGCTCAGCCCTGACATAAAGGTAAATTTTTGCCATCACAGCTTTATTTTTCCTTGGAGCCTGGGCTGCCTCTTAGTTACCTACTGAATGCCCCATGTGTTGAGGGTAATCTTTTCTTCATAATTTTTTTTTCTTTACCCCAGTTTTCCATTTCAAAAGACCACTTGCCTCTTATCCAACTTCCTTCCAAAGGAAGAGACTCTCTCCTGGTGGTGGTCAATGTAGACTTGGTAGATGTACCCCAGCAAACAGCTGCATGTGTCTGCTTGTTCAGAAACCTACTGAAAACTGAATAGAAGTGTGTCACGTGGGGTTTGAAACAATCCCAGTGAGTTCTTTCTAGTCGTATTCTCCTCTTGTGATGCTCCCACAAGCACCTATATGTGTTAGGGTTTGAGATTATGGGTGAGTGGAGCTGGTAAAGGCCCTTTGTTTACCTACCTCCCTTTCTTAACTATTTTTTGAAGAATGCTGATAAGTTTTAAGTGATAGCCTTCCAGCTGAGAGATAAAGAAGAAAAAAGTCTTATGGGCGGATGAGTTTGCGGCAGAGGGAGGGCAAACTCTAAGAGAGCTGAGTGGAGGGAGCCCATGCTGAGCTACCCTGAAATGCTGAGATTGCTTATTTATAATTTAACTACCCTGTAAACTTATACTGTGCTTTAAAGTGGAGAAGATGACAGTCCTTGTCCTGGAGTCTGCAGTCCCAGGCAGACAAATATGCACTTGATGGCCAAGGGGAGGGAGGGTGTGGGTGATTGCTGGAGATTGGAATCCAGATAAATCAGATTCCTAGAAGAAAAGAACTTAGGTGGGAGTCCTTGGTGACAAGAAGGGTTTTTAAGGTGCAGGAAGAGTGGATGGACAGAGGAGGGTACATGGATGTGGAAGAAGGTGAGAAGACCTGAAAGTAAAGATTGAAGGGGAGGGTAGGAACCGAGAAAAGAAGTAGGAGGAAAAAAAGGGCAGCAAGTCAGCTGTGGGAGGGGATACTGTGGAGTGCTGCAGGCGAGAATTGAGATGACCTTAACATCTCTTCATCATGTGTAAAAAGCTCTGCTGTAACTCAGGTACTGGGATTAGTCATCTGCTAGAGTATGAAGGACCAGTTTCTTCTTTGCATGGAGAGCATTGATCCTGGTTGAAATCCAGAGCTGGAAGATGTCTTGACTGGCTTGAATGCTCAGTGTGATTAGTGGAGTGCTACATGGTTACATGCCATGTAGTCCCTTGTGTGCACCATTGCCAAACGTTAATATGCAAGCGTCTAAATAACTTGCCACCTTCTGCTTAATGTCATTGAAGTTAGTCCCCTAGAGACTAAGACAGCAAATCAGAGATCGACTTGTGTGTGTATATATATTTAATATTCATGTATGTGATATAGGTGGGATTTTTGAGCGCAGCAGCCCTGCGCTTCAGTGATACGTGATGGGATGTGAGTCGAATCAGTAGTTTATGTTGTGCCATATGCACTCCCTAGTAAAGATCTGTAATCTTTGCACGAAGGTCCTTGTGCACTAACTTCCATGGAACTGAGCTGGGAAAACTCCCTGGTTGTCTGGTTCCCTTGTATGCAGCTTTTGGTTCCCTTAAAAGACCATGGAACTTCCACAGCTTCCTTAGGGTTTTATTTCATCCTTAAGGATTGAAGGAGTCAAGGAATAATTTACTGTTCCCAGCCTTATTTATCTTTTCATGATTTTTTTTTTTTCTTTCTTCTTGGAACTGATCATCCTTGCTGTTTGGCATTTATACACAGACAAGTGTCTGTAGGCTAGAGAGTCCACAGAGAGTTCTGGAGCAGCAGTAGTAGCTTCTCCTAGACCTTTTTCTTCCCCAGTTTCATTCCTCTGCAGCTTGCTTGTCTTCTGGGGGTTCATGTGTGATCCTCATCTTTTTTTTTTTTATCTCCTTTCACTGGTTATGCTTTCCAGATCTTCTTTCTTGTTCTTCATTTCCTCTCCAAAGTAGTCTCCATCCTTCAAGTCCTTTCCTAATAACCCACTAGTTAGCTGGTAAAAGGCATGGGAACATGAAGGGATTCTGCTCTGCAACTCAGTCATTGCACGCTGTTCTGGCATGAGAAAAACCCCAGTTTAGAACATCTGAAATTGCCCATTATCTCAGCTCAGCTCTTGCAGTCCATAATTAGGGTGTGGGGAAGCAAGAGTCACTCCAAAAATTACTTATGCACAATAGATCAATACAAATTTTTCCATTATGTTTTCATTACCAAAAATGACTCCCCTCTCCCACCCTGCCTTCTGTGAGATGCTGCAGAGGCTGCTTTGCAATGTAGTAGTGGTGTCTCTTGGTGCAGGTAGGTTGGTGGCATAGCTAGCCCAGCAAAAGGGCATCCGAGCTGTGGTTCATACCTTGCTTTCTGGGTGGGCTGAGGCTGAGCATGGTGGAGATGACCTGCATTTAGAGGGGAAAAAGGTTCCTGGCTGCTCGGAGGCAATTTTGCATCACTTGAGGCATGAAGCAGACCTGTTTGAGAGTCACACCTTGTGCTTCTCTTTGAGCGGGAGACCAGTGGATGTGTAAGGCATAAGGCAATATAAAGCAACATAATAGAAAGTATTGTGGGATATCTGCCAGCAAGCCCTTTGGGCTGGTGCTACTGATTGTTGCCTTGGGCTGATGAGCTGATTCAGTGATATGTCCTTGCTGAAGTTCCTTCCTGTTTGCAGTGGTGGAATGGAGATGGAGATGGTGGGCTTTCTCTTGCCTGCAGATGTTTGCACAGTCCTTGGATTTTAAAGTTAGTTTAGAACAGTGATTTAATGCTCCATTTACTGACCAGTAAGGGACTTGTCTAAAGCTACACAGATGTGTGTAAGCATTCAATTGCAGGCATGTGTATGCACATATATGACAAGTGCAAGAAATTATACAGTTTTCCTTAGTCCCTTTGTCCTGTTCTACTTTGTGAGATCTTCAGGAGGCACCTTTCTGGAGACAGCCCTACTCTAGCAGCTAACCATAATTGTGCCATTGCACAGGAGGATGCTCTCCTACAGGCTCTTTCCATCAGGTCATGCCCATTTAAGGCTCTTGCCTGGCACGACAGATGCTGTCTGCCTCTGAATCACTGGGTGGACCTCAATAGCCTCTTCAAAAGGCTGCCAAGTATTTGCAGTTATTTGCAGTTGTATCTTCCATCTGCCCTCAGCAAAGCCTTGATTTGCCGGTAAATTTGTAATGGCGATTTAATAAACAAACCCTACCACTAACAGGTTTCTGCTGGGTCAAATTCAGCCTGCGAGGGAAGTGGCTGAGTCATGGGCACTTAGTCCTGATAATGTTATCTGGTTGTACAAATGGCATGAACAGCACCTCCTGCTTCATCCTGTGGTGGAAGAAGGTCTTGTGAGGAGTTGGGTGATGTGAAGTTCTACGTCATGTTGTACTGTGATGGTAGAGGCAGGACCCAGGATGCTTGGCAGTGCCTGGTAAGCTGTCCAGGTAGCTGCTACTCTGCTTCAAAGCTGGTGTTGCAGAAACTGAGTGTTATGGGATCCAGGACTCGCACAAAGGTGTTTACAGAGCAAATAAAGGCAGGAGAGAAAAAAAAGAAAAGCCTCAAAGTGGCTTTGGGTGCTTTTTAAGTGGTAAAACAGAGAAATTCCTGAGTGTACGCAATTAATGTCTGTTTAAACAGAAACTTCTGTAATAGCTGAAATATCAGTTCCTATGAAAGAGCTTTCCTGGTGGGTCTTTTTCATCTCTAACCGCCTGCACTGGCAGGGTGTGTATGGGGGAATATCTCTGAAAGTGCCGGGCTTGGCATTTTCAGTTAGGCTCGTTTGGTGTTTGCAAAGGGCAATGCCTTCCTTCATTCCCAGCTTGCTTCCACCTCCCTGATTGCATGAAGATAAAAGCGGTAAATTCATACCAAAATGCACCCATTTGGGTCGCAAAGGTCTGATGCCTGGCATCATTGTGTATATATATGGGTATATATAGGCTAGAGATTAGGAGGAAGCTTTTTACGGAAAGGGTCATTAGGCATTGGAATATGCTGCCCAGGGAGGTGGTTGATTCGCCTTCCCTGGGGGTGTTTAAGGCACGAGTAGACGAGGTCCTGAGAGACATGGTTTAGTGTTTGATAGGAATGGTTGGACTCGATCCGATGGGTCTCTTCCAACCCGGTAATTCTGTGATTCTGTGTGATTCTGTGATATGTTTAAGTAGGTGTACTTAAGCATATAGAACAGTTGTTAGGGGCAGGTCTAGCACGCTGGCTTTTCTTAGAGCTTTGAACAAGTTAGCAAAGGAGAGTCAATGATCTGATGGGTCTCTTCCAACCTGGTGATTCTACGATTCTATGATTTACACTAGTGCCAGAGGCATAAGGTGCAGTTATTCCGTTTTAGCTGTACATGTTGTGTCTGTAAGCAGGCTGGTCTCTCTCAGCCGCTATTCTGGTGAAAGCCCGTGAAGTTCTCCTGCTGGGAAATGAGGTATATGAACAGGCAGTGACAAAGTCTTTGCAGGTGTGACCTGCCTGCTAAAACTTCACAAGGACTTATTGGTGGTATGGAAGTTGTACTGGCAGCCTGCTGTGGACACAATGCTCTTTGTGCGTAGTTAATTTTATTTAAAAAGCAAAAAGGCATGAGGATGTTTCAGAGCACCTTGCAGAGTGGTGACAGTGGAGTAGCCACTCAGAACAGCCTTGCTGGGTTTAGAAGAGTATAGTGAGTGCTGCCTTTGCCTTCCTGGCTAGCTACAGCAGTGACCTGGGGCTTTCTGCTTGTGCTAGAACATGCAGCAGTATGTTTTTTCCATTTTTTTTTCCTTCTAAAAATGTATTTTAAATGCTCCTAGTGCTTCAGCAGCAGCTGCTCATCCCTGTATCATTGTCCACATATTCATTGGAGGCCCCTTTGTTAGTTTGGTACCACTTTCATGGTAGAGCAGCTATAAGAAATAGTCTGCAGGACCTGCTTCAGCAGGGCTACACTGTACCTGAGCTCTGTGCTGCATGGAGCTGGATCCATAACAGGTATGAATAGCAGAGCATGGTGCTTCGCAGCCTGCTCTCTCAAACTGTTGTTCTCTGAATATAAAGGAACCACACTGAACCCCTTGCAGTTTGAAAGCTTGATATGGACATGATGTACTTCCCTGAGCAGTGGCTGCTGGGTGTCTCAGTGCAGTTATTTTGTTGCTCCTGGGTGCTGGAATCAATGTGCAGCAAACTCTGAAATGTTTGAACAAGCCGCAATCTCCCTATAATATATCCTTTTCCCCAAACAAACACACAGAAATGTTCAGCCCTGCCTCCCTGCTTTCCTTCCTCCTCCCAACCTTGAGATTGTCCCGCTATTGTGGATTGCTTGTGTCATGCACAAGTGTTGCATTTGTCCCTCAGGAACACACCCGTCACTGCTGATTTGTCTCCAAATCATTGTCCTTGCAGTCTGGAATAATACCCATGTTAAGCAGGTGGAGCTGATAAAGTCATTTCCAATGCAGCTGATGGCAACTTGCTCAGATCCTTTCTCACCATTTCCTGCCTTAGGAGAAAATAAAGCACACGTGAATGCAAAATATACAACTTTCCCCCTTCACCTCCCCTCCATTGCCCTCAAATCATGGTTTTCTCAAAAACAAAAAAGAAGTCTCCGCCACTCTGTTTGAAGGAAGAAGCTGAATTTCTTGAAGTCAACAATTCCATTTCTGATTAAGTTTTAAATTAAATAAAAAAAAAGAGGGTTGGGGGGATTAGGGACAGGGAGCAGAGAGGCTGCATGTGGTCTGGCATGCAGCCAAACAAAGGAGTGCTCTCTGGGGTTATTATTAGACAGATAACTGTATCAAGAGCTTAAACATCAACCTGGATCTAAAGGCTGCGGCACTCTGTTTGAAATGCTGATGCATGTTTGATGCTCGTGAGAATATGTGCTGTGCTCTCTTAAGCCCCCCCTTTTTTTTAATCCCCCCTTGCAATAACTTGGGTGCTGGTAGAGATCCCGGGAGGTGATTACAGGTGCTCTGTGGGGAGCTGCTGCTAGTTTTGAGTTTGCAAATCCTTTTCTATTCTTTGTTCGTACCCCTAAAAGGAACCATACGTAGAGTTTGCATGTGTTGGAAGGAGGCGTCTCCTGAGTGAATTGGACTGCCTTGAAGATCATCTCATCCCTTCTTGGGACCTATCTCAGCTAGGAGGGAGGAAATTGAGGGGCCCACGGGTTGTGGTTCAGCAGGTGTGTATACAGAGGGGTGTTTAGAGGTATGGGGAGCCGCAGTCACTGTCACTGCTGTGCCCTGTAGCAGAGGAAACACACAGGGAGGTGAAGGGGTCAGACTTTTGATGGTCCTTGAGAACTGAGAGCCAGTACTTAGCACACTTGATGAGTAGGAGCCGATGGGGAGGCAAGCAGGGCAGGATGACGTGGGCAAAGCTGCTGGTGGGGAAGTTTCTTCTCAAGTGCTTCAAGACCAGCAGAAGAATGCCCGTTTGTAATGCTGCTAGATACCACGTATCTGTCTGTGTTCCCATCTATATAGGGTACGTGCAAGGCTATATATAAACGCTATGGTGGCTGGTATTTTGGCTGATACAGTTTTGTGCCACATTGAGAGATTTAAAAATAACTCCCTGTTCCAGGAACATCTATACCATGGCAGATGTCATCTGACGTGAGGAGTGGCTTCTGAAAAGGGAGCACAACATTATTACTATGAGCCTTAGTAGTCTATTAGATTATTTATTGCTTCGCTGCCACCCTAAGACGTGTGAGAGGCGTTATTTCTGCCTGTCAGAGTTTTTTCACACATGCAGGCAGGCAGCATCTGTCACTCCTCCTTGCGAGTCACTAGCTTTCATTCTCAATGAACTTTCTTTCCAGCTGGAAGAAAGGCAAAATAAAGGCTTCAGGACTATATGGAACTGATGAGCAAGGAGTTCAAGTTCATTAACAATTATTTACCTTGGAGCTGTGCCTTTGAGGGTGTCTTGAATTTGGGTCCTTCTTGGCCGAGACACAGTCACCTCATGCTTGCTGCTGTTTTATTTCAAGGCGAGTCTGTCGACCTGTTGTGTCAGGCCCTGCGGAAACATGGTGTGAGTCAGACTCGTCTCGGTTGCACGAGACAAAGAGTAGCATAGAAAACAAATGAGAAATGACTAGCTGGGGACTTTCTTTTACAAGTATTTCTCAGGTCCACTAGGCCTCATCTCATTGACCGCGTACCTGGCAGTGCTGTCTCATCCCCAGAACCTGTCAGAGTGTGGGCAAATGCCATTATTGTGTGTCCTTGGAGAGCTTTGGGGTTTTTGTGGTGATGGTGAAGCAGTGACTGTGCCAGCCACATTATGATGGAACTGCTCAGAGTGTGAACGCTGATGTTGTCAGCAGCCTTGGCTTGTACATACAGGGGTAATTCTCCATTGCTCAGACTTTGGACTAAGTTTGGGTGGAGCCTTTCTGACTGAAAGGGCTGGAGAACATGTTGGGGTTTGTACCTGCATTACAGAGAGTTCCTGGACCTATAAAGAAAGTAACACAGTGAAAAATGGAAAAGCAGTAGAGATGCAAGAAGTCACACCTGCACCTTGACCTGAGTTCCTTGTTTTGTGTTACCCTGTGAGATATTGGTGGTCTGTTCAAATTCTCCCCTGTGTGATGGGGTGGAATACTTGTTCTGCTACTGAGAGTAGGAGAGCCAAAACTTTCCCTTCTGTGTTGGTGGGTGAGGGTGGAGGCTTTGGATGTGGGTCCATCTCCCATGCTCCCTGGTGAGGGGAAAAAATAATCGGTGGAGCAACAAAGGTGTGTGTGCGGAAAGTGGGATTAGAAGCAGTCAACTCTTCTTACGAAGACTGATTGGGTAGGGAGAGACCCTGTGGGGCTTTGTTACTTCTTTGAACCTGGGATATGGTCCTCATTCCCTGCTTGGTTTGCCTGTAGCTTGGTCGGGTGGTGTCAGTACTAGCTAGGCATCCTTGCCTGCTAACTCTTTCCAGAGCTGCTGTGTTGCTGGGGGAAGGTTTGCAGTAGAGGCTGAAGGTAACCTTACAGCAGCTCCAAGGAGCTCATCTAGTGAGTTGCAATTGCTCCAGGATTGGTGTCTGGGGAGGTGTTGAATGGCCAGAGGGTTTCTGTTCCCCATTCAAGAGTAACCCAAGGTGAGTATTGTGAGTTTATCCTTACTGGATGCAAAGGGACCCTTGCATCTGGAACAGGACAGAACCTCAACTTTTTCCATCACTTTATTCAGTCTATTGTTAATGTCAGAAGCAGAGGGATATTTGTAGGGTTTTTCTGTAGATCTCCCATTTCTTGTCTCCATCTCACAATTCTGGTGTGGACCTGCTCACCCTTGCCAGGCCCGCATATGCAAGTGATAGTTCAGATGAGATTAAGCCTGGTACCTGACTTTAACCTGCAAGCGTATCTTCAGTGTTCTCCTGACAGGAGAGGAATGGGAGGGGCATCGCTTTGGGCTGTCTCCTCTCTGTTGTAGCTGGGAACTGGGTTTACAGCAGCAACACCACATTAGGCCACGCTGTGTCCATCCAGCCCAGGGACCACCTCTGCAGCAGTGGATGCTGAGGGAAGACTGATGGCCTCCTCATGTTGTTAGCAGAGGAGCATGGCTGCAGCGAGCCCTGACCTTGCAAGATGTCCTTGCCGCTCTGATCTTGCAAACCCCCTGAGCATCTATGGCGTGGCCCTGCCAGTGGGTGAAAAACAAAATACATAGAAAGCTTTGGCAGCACGGGCATGTGGTGGGAGAGCGGAGAAGAGGGGGGTGGAAAAATAGCTCTGGCGTCACCTCAGCCGGTGCCAGGAAGCGGCCCGGTGTCGGGGTGAAAGATGAGCAGGGTCTGGCCGTGGTGGGGTCAGAGGAGTCGGCAGCCCCAGCATGGCGGCACATTCTGTACATTCTGCAGCGCATGGGGCTGCCCAGCAGCCTCGGGTTGTGCTGCCAGGCATGTGGCTTAGCTGATGTGTCATTATCCTGACACCCGTTAAGTTTCTCTCTGCTTCCCCCTCCTCTTCTTTGAGGTGCACTTGTTTATCCATTGGGGCTCTACAGCCTATAAACAGGATGTCTCTCTGTTTCCTTTCAGCCCAGTAACACTAAACCGCTTCGAGTGCAGATGACACTTTACTAACCCTCCTCCTGACTGAATGAGCCTTGTGTCAGTCATAGCTACCTCCAGATGAGACAGCACGTGTCTATATATATGTATGTACGCATTTGTCTAATATATGGATGTGATACGAGTTGACTATGGTGAATAAATTCATGTTGCTGGAAAGGAAATAAGTGCATGGGCGGCTGTAACGAGATACTGGTTTAAAACGGATCCTGAATTTACATTTTGTAAAAACAAGCTGTTGTGTAAACCCTAAGCCTATGGCACCTTTTTTGGGAAAAATCTTTGCAGTTCATTTTATGAAAATGTCACTTCCCAAAGATTTTCCCACTATGCCAGAGACCTGGATACTGAGAGCCTAACAGTGAAATGGAGCATGCGGAAAGGGAGAAAGAGATTACATGAACTAGAGCTTGTAATGCTGAACGAAGTTTTGAAGATGAAGAAGAATAATAAAAGGAAAATACTAGCACTGTATTTCAAGAAATTGTCTCCCTTTTGGAAAGGCAATGTTCAACCTGTGTGAAAGCAGTGAGGGTAAAGGTCTTTCTTCTGAAGTACTTCTTGATCTGGGACCTTGCAGTCACAAATAATAGTAACAAGCACAATGGAGTTTTAATTTGAGATGTTCAGTGTCTTAGATTTAATGTTCAAGATGTTCAGTGATTTCTATTGATCGTGATCTTTTTGTGAGCTCTGCCCTGCATCAAGTCTTTTAAAGCCCCCTGTTCCCTTAAATCTGTAATTTCCTTTTAATATCTAATATTTCATTTAAAAGAAACTTAGAAGTCCTGGGCCTCATAGTTGTGTGGGAAAGCTTTGGGAAAAGGACTCACTATAGAATGCCAATAGGGGGAAAGCTTTAAATGCACCCTTTCTTTTTTTTTTTTTTTCTATTAGCTTTTAAGCCAGTCTTACCAACTTTGCTGAACTGATGATTTTTGTATGCCTGAAGCTGGAAAGCAGGTTTCTGCGAAAGAAGCGAATGATGTCTGATTTTTCTTGGGTCAGTGTGCCCTTAGTTCATGGGAATTGTCAGCGAGACCTTATGCTTTTGTAAAAGTTTTAAGCTTCTACCCACTACTCAGCGGGGTTGTCAGCTCAACACAACATCTCATTTATGGAGACGTACTCTGGATCTGTTACTGAGCCACGGTTCAGAATAGCTATTGAGGAACAAGTTGTTCTGCCACAGCTCTTCTGTGAGTGCTTCATATGCATGCAGCTTTGTTCCAAAATGAACATGCCTTTTTCTGACTTAGTTCAGGCTATTTTTGAAGTTGGAGTACGCTAAAACGTGGAGGAGAAAAAGCTCTGTTCTTCCCAAAATAAGTTAATCTGCATTGGGCGTCTTTTCTGCGAGTTTTTTTGTGTTTTGAAGCCGCTTCCTACCTGAGCAGGCAGATCCCAAGCCACGCGGCTGGGCCTGAAATTTTTGCAATTCATTTTATGGTAACAGGGAGTCCTTAGGAGATCAGCTGTTTTCTATAAAAAGCTGGACGATGCTGATTTTAATAGAGGTCAGCATGCTTGCCTTTTTTGCCCTGGCTTGGCACATTATCCTTTTGTATGAGCAGGCTGAGTGAATGACGGGCATACTTGCACCCGGTTACATAAGAGGTTGACACAAATGAATTGGGTGATGAAGCTGATGTTCCACCTGCCGTACAGATGCCATTTAAATAAAGATGTCCCCCTGATCCCGAAAGCATTTACCCATCACAAGGACTGGCAGTGCTGGGTAATACTTAAGCTGTTTCGCTTAGCTCATGGAAAATGGGAGTAGATTTCAGCGTTGCCTTTCTGGGTAGGCAGTGTGACATTGAGCGGTCATGGACCTCTCGGCCAGTGCGAAGCCCTTGTAGAGCCGGTGGCCAGGGGAGCAGGTGGTGCTGGAGGGGTGGTTGATGTTCTGTAGCAGAGCCTGAGCGTGTGAAACGGCCTGTCTCTACAGACTGTTGGGGCACTGGGGGTTGTTGAGATTGGGTTTTGCTTTCCCACCATGCTGTGTAAGTCCTCCTGCCTCCCGCTTAGCGTGGCTTTACCTGACTGCCGTTGCTTCTTTGGCGACATGCTTGCATCCCTCTTTGTCTCATGTTTCCCAGGAGAAAGCGGAGCTAAATGGTATGAGATCTGTAGCTAGCTGATTGCCTGTGTATGTGCTGGCGTTCAGATCAGAGCGATCTGTTGGATCAGTGGCAAAGCTTCCTCCTTCTTCTGCCACACCTGGGTGCTGTGGCAGGGCTTGTTGCTCATCTCATGCAAGCACTGTGGCACCTCCAGCATGTTTTTTTCTTCCACTTTTATTTTTTTTTTTCTTTTGGAAAGGACAGCAGGACTGAAGGGGGAAAGTAAAGCTAAATTTCATTGGGCACCCATTATCAACAGTCAAAATATTTGTCCCTAGCTTTTGTCCCTGCAAGCCCATGGGAGGGTGCACTGATGGAGACCCAGTGGCTTTTCTGACTACTGACAGGGTATCCTCTCCAATCTGTTTATTTGCCTTTATGAAAAAAGCATTTGTTGGAACAGAATTGACTGCAAACTCTTGGTTTTGGGTACTGGATCTTGGTCCAGAAAGCAAGGTGCTGGTTAAACAGTAACAGAAATGTGCAGGCTCCACACCTTCCTGCTAGCAGGAGGGCATGTGCTTTTCCTAGTCTAAATAAGTCTTGCATTTTGCAGACTTAAGCTAAATGTAAACACAAGGAATAGCTTTCAGGCTGGGGGTGTGGGAGGACCTACCTTTGTTTCTGTGAGGTTCTTCTGATAACCTCAGCTGCTTTAGGAGTGGTTTGTGGAGCATACCGGAGGCTTGTTATCAGAGGGAGGCTTACTATCCAGTTTATGAGGATCAGGAGGAGACTGGGCTTGCTGGTGAGCACTCAAATATTGATTTGTGCTGTAGGAGAGAAAGCAATGTATCTTTAGAAACTTCTGGAGCTGGGATGAGAGCATCTGGAGAGAGAAAACCAAAAAGTCTTACATCCATGTGCAGGGGTGGATGTTAGAATGCTTTAGAGGACAGCGTTTTCCTGATGCCCGAGCTTCTCTGCACTTTGTGGCATTCAAAAGCAAGAGGGACATATTATACAATATGAAGAAACTTGGGAGAAAACACAAGAGAACATCTATTTCTAATGCATTCTGCAGTGCTGTTTGAAAAGTGGTAGAAAAGAGAGAATGTATGAGCCAGTCATCTTAATTTGTCTGTAGCGTTTAAATCTTTTGGTGAAAGAAATAGATTTCAAAAGTGCTGCTACTGCGTAAGACAGTGAGCGCGGTGTTGCAACACACTAGAGGAGAAAGATGAACTGATTAGTTTCCCCACCGCTTCTTCCCCCTATACTCTCTTGTTAACATTTAAAGTGGAAAAAGTTATCTGGTTTGAAAAATGTCATTTGGTTAAAGAAAAACCCAACCAACCAAAAAGTCTAAGCAAGCATTTATTATGTTGTGTAGTGACTGGGGTTGTACAGAAAAACAATGCTTGAGAGCTGGACTGGCCCAGGAAGGAGTGGAGGGGAGTGATGTGCTGGGGCTGAATGTGCACAGTCAGTGGTTCTGGTGTGAAAACAAGGTGGTGTATGTGGTTTGTCCTCCCAGTGTGGAGATGTGTTGATTCAGACCGCTGGTTAGTAATAGATGAGAAGAGGAACAATGGTTAATTTGATGTTAAAAAAAAAAGTTAACATGGGCAGGGGATCAACTTGGACTTTGGAAGGTGTGCGCTGCAAACGCTGGGATGGTGCAAGCTTGTCAAAGCACACCCCACCATCATTAGTGGAGCAGTATAGGGTTCAAGACTAGCACTTGGGTGGAAAATGGGAAGTGTTTTTGTGTGGGGGGGAAAATTTAGAAAGAAACAGGAAAAACTACATCCTGTTTTTGACACCTTCTGCCTTACACCTAGTAAAATCAACAGACCTCTCCAGAATCTGAACTTTCAAGCTATCTAGTTCAAATTTGGTTTTAGAAAAATAGTACAATACAAAGCTCCCTCCTCTCCAAAACACTGAAAGAGTGACTAAATGACATGTGCAGCGTGGTAGTGGGAGATGAACTGAATTCTCCTGGGGAATAAATTGATGGGAGACCTCCAGGTGCTGCCTGGAGCTCAGATGCTCTTTGCTGCTCGACAAAGCTGTGTGGGTTTGCTCGGAAGAGGTAGATTAAGATTCTTGAAGAATTGTTGTAGTGCTGGTGGATGCAATGTAATCTGTATATTAACATAATGCCCTCAGTCGGTTGTGCCTGTTGTCTGTGCTTTGTATTATTTTGGGAACTAACAGTGCTCAGTCTTCCTTAGGGTTTTTACCCTCCTTCACCTCTCAGCTGTGTAACTCGGTAATTCTGTCTGGTTGATAATCCCCAGCCTTGAACTCTTAATGCTTTCCTGATGATTTATGGTATCTCCTCCTCTTCTCCCTCCCCAATTTCCTCATTGACTGCACCCTGCAGACATGCTCCTGAGATGCTGGGTGTGGGTTACAAGTTCCTGAGAAAATCTTTGGGTAAATAATTAACCTGGCTTAACACTGAGCTCCCCTCTCCTCTACTCTCCCTGGGGCTGACTGGTGATAATGAATATTCCTTTTCTGAGGTTGTCCTGCCTGTCCCAAAGAGCAGATCTCCTTGGTCGGGTTCTTTCTTTTTTCTTGTTTTCTTTTGCTTTCTCTTTATGAGAGTAAATAATGCACGAACTGCAAATGAGAGGTGGAATTAAAGACGAGGAGCTGACCTGTAAGTCTTTGTTGATCTGGTTACCTCCCTGCTCAGTGTAGAAAAGAGTTTCTTACTTGAAAGAAGGTACAGTGACTACTTTTGTCTCAAACAAGGTTGGTAAGAAAATTGATAGTCTCATCTGAATTTATTCTTGAAGTTTGGAAAAACACCTCTCATGTTTATTTGTGCCTCAGCCTTATCTTCTGGTGCATGGTGCTGTCGAAAAAAATTCTTCTGGGTGTTGTAGAACAGTAGCTCAGCCTCAGTCAGATGTGCGCTATGGCAATGGTGGCTGTGGAAAGAGCTGGTGCTGGTGGGACAAACAGGAAGAAAATGGGGGAATACCCAATGTGTCTGCAAAGAAAAGGAACCCAGAGAGTCCTTTTGATCTCAGGCTTTTGTGGGTTTCTTTTATTTTGCTTGCTCACGCTCCTTGGAGGATTTTTGGAGGAGCTCCAGAAGTCAGCCGTGGTAAAAGCTGACTTCAGACCCACGGGCCTTGTCCCCAGTGGGGCTGAGTGTACGTGGGGAGAGCTCTGGCCGTGGAGCAGGCACTGCAGTTTGTCTGACTGTCTGGACCAGTTCCTAAAACGAAGTACCCAAAGCATGGCCAGGCAGATTGTTTACCCTACCCCGTGGTATTTGTTTTGATGTAAAGTTGGAATGATTCCTAGAAAGCATTAAAACACAAATAATATTAACCAGAACCAAGAGAGAACAGCCAGTCACTCGGAAATGAGAAATATGTTACGGTGAGAATGGGTCAGTAAGAATGAGGCTGCATTGTTTCTACTACTAAATCCCTCGAAAGCCTCCGTGAAGCCTCGTCCAGTAGGACAGGGCATGAGTAAGGCACTTGTCTGTGCCAGGGTGGGACTGGACGACTTCGATTGCAGGTGATGCAGCTGAGCTGAACCATACTGGGCTAGGCTGGTCCTACCTGAAGACCATGAGATTGGTGGGCTGGGGAGACTCACCGTATCTGTTTATCAGCTGGGACAGCATTTCTTTGTAAGGCATTTTGGGATGCTGGGAGATGTCATTCTAATGCAAAGTGCTGTTCACTGATGCACTAACTGTTTATTTATTGAGATGTTTACCTGGTTGATAACAACTTCTCCCTTTCCCTCCAGTATTAAATGTGCTTGGTAATTCACGTGAGTGCTTGTAAGGCCAAAGGGACAGTCAGCCCTTTTAATCTGTGCTGTCATGGAATAAATAACCCACTGGGCTAATTCCCTGCAAGCTTGTCCTAATCTCACCTCATGCGTGTTCACACGCGCAAATACATGCCATCAGCAGCATGTAATTTGCTTTCCTTTCTTGCAGCTTAAATCCTACAAGACGAAAGCACTGGAGATGGGAATCGCATCATGTTGGTGGTCTTGGGCATGTGATTTAGGTGGCTGAAGCACAGCTTGAAAGGATGGTGCTGGCTTCAAAGAAAATACATTCTTTTCACTCAAAATGTCACTCTAATTTGGGGAAAACAATGTTTTTCATTTTTGAGTAGACATGTGTGATCATGTCTGTGTTTTAAAGTAGTTAGTTTCTACCATTGTTTGTGCAGAACTTTCCCACAGCAAATGTATTATTTTTAATATACTGAAAAGGTGAGCAAGGGACTCTGCATGAGCACAGGTGTTACTTGGTGCTCCTCTGTGTAGCAGCCCTGGTAAGAAGCACGTTTGGTCTTGGCTTTGGGCACAAAGCTGATGAGGTCAGGTTGCTCCATTGCTCCTCAAGCCTGTTTCACCATTCTGGGGAAAAGTAGTTTAAAAAGGCCAATGTGGACACCAGTCCCAGGCACAGAGAAGTTGTAGGTGCACTGGGAGCATATGTTTTTCTGTCTTGATCATTTCCTGCTGCCTGGCAAAGGCCTTGGTCTTAAAACCTTGAGATACTGAATCTGCCGAGATTTCAAGGGGTAAAATAAAGTAAACGTCATCTTGCATTGCTGAACAGAGTGTTGGAGCAGACTGGGATTTGTTCAGTTGGGGCTTCCTCAAATGAAGGGTTGTGTGGAGCCACTGAGCTGGTGAAATCCAGAACCTGGATGCAGCATTTGATGTCTTACTGTGAAGTGTTTTTTCTCCCATGTCAACCTCAACACTGTGAAGAGCTTGTTGATCCCTTATTCAGGTGCTTTGGGAGTGATGATTAACACCAGGGTAAGGCTGAGAGCTTGGAAAGAATAGTGTGCATCACTCTTCTGGGCGAGTAACCCAAAGGGTGGATGAGTGTAGAAGCAGCTAGATTGTAACATAGGTTATTGAGGAATGGAGAAGGGTGAGTTCCTCTAATCTAGAGGGCTTTGGGCTTTGCCCTGGCCTAGCAAAATAATCATCAGTTTCAACATCTGGCCTGTCAATTTTTCCATTAGAAACTCAGTTCTTTATGGATTTCAATATCTTGGCTATTTTGGATCACGTGGAGAAACATCTTGCCCCCTGCACAGGCACGCAGCGTGGATGCTCTAGTTGTTTGCAGAGCTGACATCTATAATGATTATTTATTGCATTGCCTTGAGAACAGGCAAAATGGGAGAATGAAGCTTACAGAGTTCTTTTTCTATCAGACAAGCTGTAGAAATTACGTGTTTGAAATTAACTTAGGGTTTTGGGATTTTTTTTTCCTGAAATTCTGTTTTGAAATGTGAGAGCTCTATGATGATAAGGCTAGTTCGTATGTCTTTTGGTCATTGCTTTAGTCCTTCAGCCCACCTTGCTGCTCAGGAGTACAGAGTGCATTCTGTCACTTTTTGCAGATTTCCTTGCTCTTGGCTCTGTGATTGCCTGTGTCAGGCGGTGCTGCCATGGTGGGTTGTGTGTTGGTGTCTTCAAGCATCATGCAGACTAGTAACTGTGGTCTTAAGTGAGCGGTTGTTTGCAGCACTGTGCCATAACCCTTCTCCCTCCCGGCACAGTGAACTGGGAACATCTGGGAATCAAAGACCTTGCTGGGTTTGGTACGGAGTGTCTTGGGAAGAAAGTAATACTAATGGAGTCCTTGTACATCCGTTTTTCTGTTATCTACTTCGTATTGCTCTCCTGGGTCATGGAAAGCCCCAGGCCTCCGAGAGGCCAGAAATGATGTGGAAGTTTAGCTCTTGCACATGTCCGGTGACGAAGTGTGGTGAAAGACAGGGAAGAAATCACAGTCTTCCTCATGGGGAGTATGGAAAGGTGTCGAAACACGGTGTTGCATTTGTAAATGAGAGACTTCTTGGTTGTGGCTCTGTACCTCCTTGTACATGTGGACAAAACCCTGTGACATTCTGAGCCATGACCTGTACCCTACTAGGCAAAGTAGTGGCTCAAAAGGGATTGATGCAAAGTCCTCCCTGTATCTGCTTGTGTATGCACAGCCCAGGGCTGGTCTGTAGTGTGGTCGAGAGTAGATGCAACTGGGCCCAGACAGTTCTTCTCTTCTTGGATGGATCAGCAACTCCATTGTGTTGTAGTGCCTCTCATCAGCCTTTGTGTCACTTACCTAGTCTAAAACCTAAAGCTGATCATTCATAAAGTCCCTGGCCCACACAGAGCCCTTCCAAACCTTGGGGTGGTTATTTAAAGCTCCAGGTGAAACATTTCAGTCCATAGCTGGGCACAAATTTAAGGCAGTCAGGATTGCAGTTAAACCAAGGAGCCAGAACTTGCCTGAGGAGATGAGCTGCAAACAAGCACGTGTGTGTATGTGGTATCCCAACAAAACAGGATCTGGTTTAGGAGACTATTTCTGTGCAGGAAAGCATGTAAGAATATGCTAAAGTTCTATGGAAGTCAAAGCAACTTAAGCACAAATTAAAGTTAATCGCATACTTAGGTGATTTTCTGAGTTGGCCTGGATCTGCAATGGCAGATAAGGTTCCCTTGAGTTGGGATTTACAGCCTCATGCCGTAGTTCCTTCCCAAGGCAGGTGCCGATTTATTTATTTTTAATTCTTTCCTTAAAGATGGCCTATTTTGGCCTCATTGCTTTGCAAGTTATTGGAAAAAGATACTGTGAGAAGTTAAAGTACCCTGAGCAACGTGGTCCTTCTGAAATGACTAAGAGAATTTGTACCATTCATTTCAAAAGGGTTCTGTGTAACAAGAATAATGCTGTAACGAGGATGTTTCACTGATGAATACTGTTGGGGTAAAAGTGCTGTCTGGTGTGATCAGGATGATAGCTTGCTTGAAACTGGTGTGGTGTGATGTGCTACTATATATTACTTCCCTTTAATTTTTTTTTTTTCCTCCTTGAAGTCTTTTTGTTATGAGTGAGGTGCTTGCAGCATGGATTTGAATGTGATAGTGTAATAAGAATAATAAGCAGGTACATTGTATAATATTTAAGTGGAAAGCTACTGCCTAGAAGGAAAAAGTAATGTTGTAGCCGCTGCAACTTTCCCCCTTAGGTGCATTGTTCCTCAAACACATACGGATTTCGCAGTGGGTGAGGTTTAAGGTAAGTTCCTATTTAGGTGGATGGGACACTGCTTCTGAACTGATTCTTCAGAAGAACATTTTGAATTTATAACAATAGACGGTGCTAATATATAGGTGCTTCGTACGAAGACTAGAGTTTTGCCTGGAAATAGCAGGATCATTTGATGAATGCTTGAGTGTTGCTAATGAAAAGAGGTGGGAGAGGAAATTACCTTTAATAAGGAGTTTAAGTGACATTTTTCTTGTAGAATGCCACAGCATTCGATTTTCACAGAAACAAGAAACCAAAGGTGTTCACGAGGCAGGTGTGGTGCAGCTGGATGCCTGAAAACTTGCCTTGCCTACTTTTCAGTCTGCCTTGGTACTTACCCCATCCTTGCTCTACTGCAGGTCAGGGCTTCCTGGAGCCCAGCAGTCCTGGCCAGCAGCGTCCCTTGCTGTCCGAGGAGAGACCGGCAGATTCAGTCCTCTGGGTGTTTCAGCCCATGTTCGCAAAGTGTGATATGTTCTTGTTCTTGTATTTCGTGTCCCTGCTCGGCCTGGCCGGGGATGAACCCTTGTCTTGACCTGCCACATCCTTTGGCAGGAAGGCTGCCAAGCAACTTCCAGCTGAAAATACAGTTTGTTGGGAAAGGGAACAAGTTACTTTTTGGCTTTGCTTTTGGATCTCTGACCTCCAGACTAGATAGATCCTCTTTCTAGTCCTTGCTGTAGTAAAACCTTCCAACTTCAGGTCACCCTTAGGAGGAGGTTTGCTCCTGTGAAGGTACCTGGATGACCCTTCATTGAGGAAGGTTCCCAGCTAACATTTACCATCCATTTTAAGTCCCACTAATACAAATGGCATGTTAGCAGGAGGAGGACAGGATCTTGGTGCTTTCATCTCCACATGTGATGTGGTGCTGAAGGCTTGTTTGCACAATGCTGACATCTTCTAGCTGTACCAATGCATACTTTTTTTTGCATCAGATGTCCATTTATTTTTTTAAGAGCACTAATGCAAAAGCAGACTTGTCAGTCCAAGGAAATTGATAGAAACTGGAAAGTGTCAGTTTTGGACTGTTGAGAGTTGCTTTTCAGGAGTGTTCAGTCTCTGAGAAGCAGCAGCTCACAGGTCCCCTTAGCTCCTCAAGGCTCACATGCCCTAAAATGGGAGCAGTGCCCAAAGATTGTAGTGTCACCTCAGAAGGGTTGTTGATTCCTTATTTAATCAAGAAAGACTTGGGTTCTTGGGAGCATGTGTCTGCGATAGGCTGGGAAATGGGGCAAACCTGAGTTCTTTCCTTGACTGTAGTACTTTGTCACTCTGACAACCCACTGCTGCTCTGGGTGCCTAAATTTCCCTTTTTGGAAATGCAGTAATAGTTTACTCTAAGTGGGTTATGACATTTTTAATCAATGTGTTCTTGCATTGTATGAATACAAAGTTTTAGGTCCTTAGTGGATTTGATGCATTAGTGTGTTTAACCCAATAAATTCCAATACCACTTTAAAGCAAATTCTAGAGCTATTTTAGTTCATGAGTGCTACAGCTCCCAGTATTGATTCCCACCCTGAACTGCAGCTGGTTATTTCACTGAGACTTTGAAGCTCGGGAAGGGGAACTGCTCTGAAAAGGTGTCAACCTCTTTGGGGTGTCAGCAGCATCTCAGCTGTTAACAGAGAAATACAGCTCATGTCAGAGGAGATGAGGGAGTTAATGGGTTTGAACTGCATAAATTTTTGGAGGCATGCAGGTGGCCTATCCTGATTTCACTTAGATGTTTGTTGGTAAAGTCTCTAAGGGAAAGCAGTGCTCAACAATTGCCTGATTTTAGATGTTTCAGGTGTCTGAGCAGATGATGATTCTTCTACTGGAGCTGAAAGCAAAGGTATTCAGGAGAAGGAGCAGCCCTGCTTGACGCCAGCTAGTATTGGTCCCCATCTGCCTTTGTAGGGGTAGACTTCCCTTGCACCCAAAAACCTGTGACCTAGAGGGTTACAAATTTTGTGGTGAAAAGAGGAATCTTCCTCAAGTCAGTTGTCTTGTAGGATAAAGACTTTAGCATCTGCTTGTAAGGACAGGATTGAATTGTCCTAAGTGCAAAAGTCTGTGCAGTGCATTTTGGCTCTTTCTAGAGGAGATGTGCCATGGGCTCTACCTCGGTTCATGGATAGCTGGGTGACACCCTGCTGTTTCTGCCTCTGATAAAGTTTGAGTTATCTGGTTAAAAACACGATTGATTACAATGGGCTGAAATGTTTCTGGGATTAGCTGGGGGGTCTTTGGGCAAGTTATTGCTCTGTACATCATCTCTCCCTTTTCCAGCTCCACCATGACCACTCCTCCTTCAGAAGAGCTCTTTTTTTTTTGCCATGTACCTTATGGCCACAGCATCTTCCTTGTTGTCTGGCACTTGCTCAGCTACTTCTGGCCCCATGCGCCGTCTCTAAGCCCCAACACATTTACCTCCTGTCAGGTTGTTCATGGTGCAGCTGTCATCCCGCGTTCTTCAAGCATCCCCTTATTTTCCGTTCAGGACTGAGTGTGATGGGACAGTGCATCCCCAAACTTGACATCTTGGATTGTTGATTCTGGGGCTTTTTGGTTGGTTGATTGGTTGTTTCTCTTTTGTGTATTTGTTTGCCTTTTTCGTGGTGTTTTTTTTTTTTTTTCTCTTCTCTGAGGAGGAGGTTGTCGTTTGTTCTTCTTGAGCTTCCGTTTCTTCTGTCTGGAAAGCGGGGAGATAATGCTATTCTTTGTGGGACCATGAGGCTGCAGAGAGCCGGTGTGTTATCACAGCTCAACGTTGGCTGAGCTGTGGCAATCATGTGTGCTCCCAGCCTGCTGCAAACATGAGGCCAAGCCCTTCAGCTGAAACCACTGAGAAGTCACTTTACCCAAATTTGTTAAGCCGCCGTGACTTCTGGTTGCAGTCACCTTGGTATTTAGAAAGTGCTGTGGTATCTGAGAAATAAAGTGTGTTGTAGGTTTTATTAGTTTTTAATTGAATGTTTTGAAAATGCTATAGACTTCTGCTGGGAAAAAGTGGACATGGTGCAGGCAGCTGTGTGGTTGCTGGGGACTTGCCACCTTAGCTGTGATATTTTTTACAGACCTGGCTTCGAGGCTTCTATTGAAGCTCTTCATAACTCTATATTGAAGGGAATTACAAAGGGTTTGCACAGCCTGGGGTGGAGTTTCAGAGCTTATGAAAACTAACTGTGTAAAATGTTCTTGGCAGGCTTTTGAGAGAAGCTGTCCAGACACACGCATTGTCATAGAAGGATGGATTTTCTTTGTTTAGCTCAGGCATCATCATCTGTCATTACAGCAGCAAAAACTTACCTGAATCCACCATTCTGTCTCCAAAAATGCTGAAGAGCTTTTCTGTCCCCTAATAGTCCCGTGCCTGCTAAGAGCTTCATTCCTTTTTAGAAAATGATTCTGTGTCTGTCTCAGAACAAGGACAAGGTTCAGATCTGTTGAGTGCTCTGAGTGTTGCTTTTGCTGCTGGGCTGCTGCAGTCACGAGAACCAAACTTTGTCTTGTGTAGCCCCATGGGAAAACAACGGAGGAGTCTGGATCCATTGTCTTGCTTGCAGATGATCATCATTGTGTTGAGAGGTTGTCTTGGGAGCATCGCAACTCTGTGGTAGTTACAGGGATTTATTACCCAGAGCATATTTCTATAGATGTCTTCTGGTCCTTAAGTTTGTATCTACATAGTCTAAAGAAGTTGGCTGTGCTTGATGGGCCAGGTTGGTTTGATTTTGAAGGCTGAATCTTCTGCACTGGTGAAGGAGCTGTAGGCGTGGCTGTGTTTGGCTGAGAGGAATCCTTCATCGTCCTGCAGAGCTGTGTCTGTGCTTGCTTTCTTTTGTTGTTCAAAGTCAAAAGGAACAGTGAAATAAAAGTAAGAGAAATCCTGAACTCTGAAGCTTCTGGGCAACCGTGCTGCAAACCTGTGAAGGCAGAGAGGAGACACACAAAAAAGCAAGTGTGGACCTTGCATGTGATATTTAGGGCCCATAAAGTACTTGTGGTCTTCAGTAGCTTCTGCTTGTGTTTTGCAGCTGAGCTGATTGTCCTCACCTCTTCACCTTCTCTGGCTCTTTGGCAAGGACCAGTGCTTCCTGAGGAGCTTCAAGCATATAAGTCGTTTATTACAAGACTTTCCCCCACCCCCCATGCCCCCAGTTCTGTAGCAATATGCCAGTGAACATAAGGTGATTTCCCTGGAAACGTCACCTTTGGTTGTTCTCCCACCTTGATGGAAAGGAAAGGTGCCAAACTTAAAACCATGGCAGTTTTCATAGCAGCGATAGCAAACCCAAAGCATGAAAGATCATATCTTCCTTGCTTAAATGGAACTTCTTACCTCTTGCCCTTCAAAACCAGAAGGGAGCAGTGGGTCCCACTGTTTACGCTGAGATGGAGGGAGTGTTCCACATGGGCATCAGGGTGGGTTGCTCCTCAGAGACCCCTTTTTGGGTTGGGGGTTGCCCCTCCTCAGGATTTTGGGGTGTGAAGAATCACTCATCCTTGGAGACCTGGAGCAGCAACTTTGAGTATCTATGTTGCCTGCTCCCATTCTGGTTGTTGGCTGATGTGCATACAGAGAGTCAATTCTTTGGTTTTATTTTATTTTTGTTTTCTCTCCTGCTCACACAGGAGTTTTGCAAACTGCTTCTCAGGGCTTTTGAGGTCCCTGCATAGCCCCTGTTCTCCGTAGCTGTTCGTGTGGTGGTCTGGGGGTGTATCCTGTTGGAAGGGGCTGGACTGGCCTTGTAGCCCAGCTGGTGGCAAACCTGTGCCTAGTCAGTGGTTCAGTTGCAGAGATTTGGCCCTCTTGGTGCTTGACAAGAAAAAGGGATATATTCTATACTAGGAAACAGAGGGAAGAAGGGGAGGGAGGTAATTTTCCTCTTTCTTATTAATTTACTGCTTTTAATTCTTATACAGCAGAGAAAGTAGTTTCCAATCTCAGCTTTATTGACCAAGCCTTCAAAGGCACCGACTATTGTATTGAGACATGACGAACTGAGGTTTCCAACTGATTTCTCATCCTGTTCTCATCCTGGCTGGTGACAGGGCTGTTGTGGGCGGGTGTTTGGGCATGCAGGATAATTACCTTTTCAGGAACCATTGGGCAACCAGCTCACCTCCAGGAAACATGAGCATATTTCCTCTTGGCCTTTGCAAGCAGCTGCACAAGTTCACTGATCCCCCTCGCCTCTCTCACTCCATCTTCCCATCTTCTCTGGCTGCTCGATTAGGACTGGTGCCTCCTGAGGAGTTCTAGGTATATTAGTGATTTATTGCAAGACTTTTTTTCTCTCTTTTTTTTTCTTAATGCCGTAGCATTTTGACAGCTGAAGGGAGGAAGGTTTCCAAGCCACCTACTTGGAGCAGGGTGGCTGCAAAGCACCTACTCTGGGCAGGAGGTGACATCCTATGGGGGACTGATGGTAACTAGTGCTGAGCATCCACCAGGGTGCTGAGTGGGTTCCCACAGGTTGGGGTCAAATAAACTTGGTGGGGGAATATGTGAGGGCCTGTTGGCAGCAGGGCAGGAAGCACTCACTCTTGCTCCTCACAACACACCATTTTTTCTTTTTTTGTGTTAATCATTCCAGCCCACAGGAATTTATTTTACTGATTCTTGGTGGTGGTGGTTCTTTCATTCAGTTNGGGAAGAAGGGGAGGGAGGTAATTTTCCTCTTTCTTATTAATTTACTGCTTTTAATTCTTATACAGCAGAGAAAGTAGTTTCCAATCTCAGCTTTATTGACCAAGCCTTCAAAGGCACCGACTATTGTATTGAGACATGACAAACTGAGGTTTCCAACTGATTTCTCATCCTGTTCTCATCCTGGCTGGTGACAGGGCTGTTGTGGGCGGGTGTTTGGGCATGCAGGATAATTACCTTTTCAGGAACCATTGGGCAACCAGCTCACCTCCAGGAAACATGAGCATATTTCCTCTTGGCCTTTGCAAGCAGCTGCACAAGTTCACTGATCCCCCTCGCCTCTCTCACTCCATCTTCCCATCTTCTCTGGCTGCTCGATTAGGACTGGTGCCTCCTGAGGAGTTCTAGGTATATTAGTGATTTATTGCAAGACTTTTTTTCTCTCTTTTTTTTTCTTAATGCCGTAGCATTTTGACAGCTGAAGGGAGGAAGGTTTCCAAGCCACCTACTTGGAGCAGGGTGGCTGCAAAGCACCTACTCTGGGCAGGAGGTGACATCCTATGGGGGACTGATGGTAACTAGTGCTGAGCATCCACCAGGGTGCTGAGTGGGTTCCCACAGGTTGGGGTCAAATAAACTCGGTGGGGGAATATGCGAGGGCCTGTTGGCAGCAGGGCAGGAAGCACTCACTCTTGCTCCTCACAACACACCATTTTTTCTTTTTTTGTGTTAATCATTCCAGCCCACAGGAATTTATTTTACTGATTCTTGGTGGTGGTGGTTCTTTCATTCAGTTGAGGTTTGGGTTTGGTTTTTTTTTTCCCCCCTTCCTCCTTTAATTGTTGGAGCTGTTTTTAATCCCTGACCATAATAAAGCCACGCTGTTAACACAAGCAGCGGGGTAGCTGGAATCACAGCTGTACTACAAGCTCTGCTTTTAATTTCAGGCTGTTATTAATGAGGCCAGAAATCTTACCCTCCCCCAGTTGAGTTTCAACCATATGTCTTCATCCAAGTCACTCCACTGGGTGCCTCAGAGAAACCAGTCTCCATCTAAGTACAAGAACTGGAAGACTGAAGACTGTGTTTGGATGCCATGAAGAGGTTTCTGAACACTGTCCTTGCCATTCCCTAGTGCAGGCAACTCTGCATGGGTGGGAGGTTGGGAGCAGGCAGCTGCAGAAGGTGTGAATGGACCTCTGAAGAAAGGGTGGCAATGGAGAGCCGCAGCCCAAAGGTACTGGTGAAGGGATGGAACACAATGTGCTTGGCAGAGAGGGGAGGTAAGGACACAGTGTTTGGATGGGTTCAGGTTGCTCATGAGCAGCTGCCTGTTGGTGTGATCCTGGTGCCAAGTGTGAGGGTCTCTGATGGTTGTTTTTGTCACCCAGTGGGACAGCATCTGTCAGTCTCCATAGAGGGAGTTTAGTGTGGTGCTGATGGGGGATGTCCTACTGTCCATGCAGCATCGTGTCCTCTAAATGCATTTTCAGAAGGGCTGAAAACATTGGGATCATCCTTCATGAAGTACGTGGATATATCTGCAAGTGGGGACTAACTTTGGTATGTCTGTTCTCTTCTGTCCTGATACATAGACACATAAGATGATCGGTTGAGGCTGAAAGATGAGAATCTTGAAGCTGGTTAAAAGAACCAAACGACTCTTGTTGCCCAACCAGTAACTCAAAAGCACGAGGCTCATTGCTAGAGGAGGCTCTTGAGACCGGTGGTCTAAGATCCAAAGGCAGACTGGATGCTTCTGTGTGTGAAGAATTATTTCAGTGCTAGTGACTACTGTCAAAAGAACAAAGACTGGAATGAGATACTCTGAGCAAAAGGCTGTAAACTTGCCTTTCATGGAGGGTTGCATCATCCTTCAAGGCACTGAGAACCCACCTGGGTTGAAGGCAATGTTTTTGAGAAAGTGAGCCATGCTGCTGATTTCTTTAGGATTTCCTATCTTCTTCCTGGCCAGTTCTAGAGCGGCCTCACTTGGGAACTTGGTAGCTGGCTGAGAAAAACACACAGAAGCATGTTGCTCTGAAGTAGCTGAGGGTAAGGGACAGCGTAGCCATCTACGGATCTTTTCAGGTCTTTTGTATGGGAGGAGAAGCAGGACTGAACCAGACACAATCTGCACATTGGCAGTGTTTGTGGGCATGCTGCTTTCCTCGTGCTGTTTGCTGTGTTCTGATAGTGATTGATCTCACGTTTGTCTCCCCGTCCCTCAGGCTGTTGTCACCACTCTCCTCTGCAAGATGAAACAAGAGCTGCTTTTCCTGTGCTTAAGAAGACTGAGAAATGGGAATTGATTCAGATTCTTTCTGGATATTTATGATCCAGAATTTCCTGCCTTTGGAGGGAGAATGTGTCTTAGTCTTCTCCACTTTGCTCTTGCAAAGCCCTAGGTGCCCACAGAAATACTCTTTTGTTTACAGAACAAGCAGCAATAGCAGAAAGGTTTTATTTTTTAGAATGTAATATTGCAGTTGCACCTGGGATATGGAAATCCCATTCTGTTCCTGAAATTGCTGCAATAAACTTGAATGTAGAGTTTTTCAGGACTTTCGGAAAAAAATGCAGTGGTTTGCATGTCTGAAGTGTGGTGGTCTCCCGGTCTTGTTTATAATATGTGTGTTTTAAAGAGGATGTTTTTCTCTGTGGCCAATGGAACATAATCCTCCCAGCCCCAGGTGCATGCACTGAAGGCTACGGTACCTTTTATTTCCAGTGCAAATGAGACCTGAGTGCTGCCATCCTGGGAAACAACCCTTTAGGGCTGTAGTTGAAATAGTTTCAAGTTTTTAAGTTAGCAACCCCCTTCCCTTGAATGTAATTAAGAAAATTATCCCCTGTGCATATGGATGTGTGCATGTGTCTTTGTGGGAACCCTTCCTAGGCTGGTCTAGTTAAGCTTGCTCCTCTTTTTATCCTGCATCTCAGGAGCACGATGTCTGAGCTCAACACTCTGGGATGTGTGCAGTAGCCTTTTTCCTAGATGTATTGATTCATTTTCCAGTAAAGATAAATGAAGTGGGAAGTCTAACAGCGTTGGGCAGGCAGCGCTGTGCTCCCTGGCCCAGGCTGCTGTGCTCAGCTCCTTATACGGCCAAAAAAAGGAAGAGGAAAAGAGGGCGCAGCACGAATACCAGACATACGATGCATTCCTCCCAGCTGCACACTCAGAATTTGCTTTTCTGCAGAAAGTGGACCCTCTGTACATCCATTAATTCAGACTCTGTACTGTTTAGCAGGGAGAGGGTGGCCGGCGTAAGCTGTCTCTGGGCAGTGGTTGTCTTACGTAAGAGGATTTGTTTTCTGTGAAGGTTTTTCCTTTCTTTGGTGGGGGACTGAGGATGGAAAAGGGCTGGGATGAGGAAGGGGAGAGGAGACTCATTTGTCCTGAAACTTGCTACGACTCCTGGCAAGCTGCAAGCAGGTAGACTGCAATTACATCTATTTTCTTGTCCAAAAAATCAGTCTGACTCATCATTAGCCTCCGCCTTTAAATTATATTTTCCCTGAATAGCATCTTCCAGTTAGTGAGAGGTGGAGGGTGGATAACGGAATCGATTCTGGTACTTTGTTCATAATCTGGCTTCAGACTTTCCTCTGCATGCAGCCTTTGTTGCTCGAATAACTATGGGCATGAATGGCCTTCTGGGCTCAAGGGCTGCTCTAATCCAAGCTCAAACTGTAGGTAGGAAGCACAGACCCCGTGTTTATTAGATACAGACCCTGATATCTCCAAGGGTGCCTGGGTTTGTGAAGCACTGGTTCATTAGTTTGGGTTTAGCATCCTCTTGTGAGCTTGAATGAGAAAGGTCAGACCAGTGCATCACCTCTCCTGGTTTGCCACTGACTCATGGTGTGCAAAGGCACCTCCTTCAGTGACACAGGAGCTGAACCACCATGGCAGGTGTTGTGGTTTCCTAGGTTGTTCGGAAGCCAAATTGTGGACTGGAAGCCACAGTGGAGTGAATCATGGTGCTGCCTGTGCACGAGCGACCTGTCTGCCTGCCAGTGCCTGGGGCCATGCTAATAGGGACACCTCCAGCCCGCCTTGTTTGCTCTCATTTCTGAAGGGAGAGCTGTTCTAAGACTATGAACGTGAACCATCTTTCTGTGGATGCTCTCCGTGTTTCACAAGGGCCAAGCAGGTGGGGGAGTTGAGCAAGTGTCACTCAGCCAAAAGGCATTTCTAGTAGAGGAAAAAAAAAACAACCTAACAACTTTGAGTCATGTTTTATTGCCCTGGGATCAGCGTGCCTGGAAAGCAGTTCTCTATTGTCTCTTTGCAGGCCTTGTGGAGGTGATGATGCTACTTAATTTCAGAAGCTCCTTTCATCTAGCTACCGCACTGTGCTTTCCCATCTCGAGGATGGCCTGTGACAGCACTGGACTAAGGCAATCTGTGTAGCTTTGTGAGGATCCCATCTGCTTCTCTACTTGACAGCTGGGTTGTTCGATGTTACTTGCCTCCTTGCTTTCCTGTAAAACTAAACACGTTATTAGGACACAAAATAGTAGCTCCTCTAGGCTATGTTGCAATAGGAGCGTGTTTCATGGTGACAATAAAGCATTACATGAAGGTAAAGCCTTTTATACATGGAAGGAAATAGTAACTATCTGCTTGCAGGTCATGCGTGCCTCAGCTCTTTGAACTTCTACATAATCAAGTGTATGCTGTCTCTGTTCTCAGAGACTGTACTTTGCAACAAGCACTATAAATTATCCAGTGAGGAGAATAGAGGAGTTTGATGGTAAAAGAAAGAGGAATGAATGGCAAATTTATGCTAATGAAAACATCTGTTGAGTACTCTTGTTACTCTTTCCTCATCCATCCCCACATTCATCCGGAGGTTGTTTAAAGCCATGTGGAGTAAAGAGACTTTATATTTCCTCTGAGCAGGCCTGAGGCTCTTGCAAATGGATAGCTGTGGGTGCAAGGCAAAACATTTGGTGTAGAACTGGTATGTATTGTAGTTTGGCACCACTTCTCTGAAGTGCATTCTTGAGTGCCTTGAAATATCTGGGACTTAATAGTGTTTCTTGCATGTTAGCCGGTGCTCACTGACAAGTTGGGCAGCGGGGTTGGTCAGTGTTGGATTTAGAAGGCCTGAATTTTTTGACTGAGCTCTTTACAATAGTATTGAAGTGGATAATGGCCACCAGGTGAGGATAGGAGACTGGCAAGCTGAGAGGATTGGGTATACTCAGTGTCCTGTAGTAGCTGAGGTTAGTGGTTGCTTGGGATGCTGGACTTGCAATTCGGTTTGTGTGTGCATCTGGCTTCCTCCTGAAGATGGGGGAGATGGAGTTACCCTGTTTACCACAGCTCCACAGCTGGGGCTGCGTGAAACATTGGAAGGGAGCTGCTCTCAGACAAAGCCCAAACTGCAGGTCGGGCATTGTGGCTGCACATTGTGGGAAGCCAGTGAGCCTGCTGGGGGTACTGGGTTTCAGGACTCCACTCCTGGGTCCCCAGAGAGTGAATTGCTTGCAGAAAGTTTTCAGATGCTGCAGGTGCCTGACCTGTGCGAGGTTAAGGACCATCATGCATTTTGTGGATAGTGGAAGATCACAACCTCTCTTGCTTCCATTTCTGCTAGGTTTAAATAGAAACAAATTTCCCCCAGCTGCTTTTCTGAAGCAGCAAAACACTTGAACTAGTGGAGAAGGAGAAAGGAACAGGTGACTGGTAAATATTTCTGAGAATGTTGTGGTCGTTTTGTTTCCAGAATGTTATAATCTTGCTGTTTAAAAAAAAAAAAAAACGTTCATTCATTAGGCACAAAGTAGGTGACTTGTTTGTACCCCCTAAGTTTGGGGCACATTGACCTTCTGTTGCTTTTCCTTTATATTTTCTTGCGGTGTTCCCTCAAGGTGCCTTACCAGAAGTAGGGTCTATCATTATTACAGAATCTTGTAAAACAGCTGTAATAATCACATGATGTTCTTTATTGCTATCAGTTTTATAATTATTCAGAGACTTCTTTTAAAAGCCACGAGGGACTGTCTCTGCACACACCATTGATTTTACTAATAAAATCTTATATTTTAATGGTACCTTCCATTGGAAAAAACATCAACTGCCTCATAAAATTAAGACTCATAGTGTTGTGGGATGGGAATATTTCCTTTAGTCTAGATGGATTTATCTATTTGGTTTATTTGGTTGCTGAGCAGCTTTTGGGGAACGGTATGAAGTCAGATGCCTCATCTCCTTTGCCCCGACCTCTCTGACCAGAGGTTTGGAATTTGGTGACCACCCTTCGCTTTCTGTGGGCTGCCATGATGGGCTGGTGTCTATCCCCTGGCTCTTTCCATGCTGCAGAAGGATGCTCTGGCATCATGACAAAAGTTGTGCAGCAGTAGCTGCTGCATATGTGGAGCACTGTTGTCCCTTGCCTGATTCCCTTATTTCTTTGGGCATCAGCTCCTCCCTGCCTTCATTTTGTTTCCATCCTTCCAGTCTCCAGGAAGCCTGATGCAGCCCTTGACTGATGGATCTGATCTTTGCCAAATTGTACCTCTTCTTTCCTAAATGTCTCCGCTCAGCTCCCATTTCCCTGGTGCCTGAGGACCTCAGGAATTCCCATGCCCAGCACAGAGGGGTGGTGAGGCTCCCAGGGCTGCTGTTGTTCCATGATGTCCTTACTTGGTGGCATGTGAGGACTAGGGGATCCACAGTTCCCTGAGAGGGTCTCAGCATGTTGCTCTGGGCAGTGGAGGGTGTGCTGGAGGAGAATGTCTGAGGCATGGAGGTAATGCAGCTCTGCACCTGCGCAACTTTACCTTGCTGCAGGGAGAGGGGATGATGCTTAAAAGCTGTTTGAAATCCTTCCAGTGTAAGGTACAGGGAGAATATAACCACTGGGCTGTGGCCACTGTGTTATTCCCCATCATCTGTGAAAGGTGCATGCTTGGCTGCTGTGACCACAGGCCACTGCTCTAGCAGAGGGTGTTGTTGCTATTCAGTCTATTCAGGGACCACAGGCAGGTGTTAACTGCCTCCATGCAGTATTGGCTAGGACCTGCCTCAAAACCCCAGGCTGAGCTTTCACTGGCCCTTGCTAGCTCGGCTCTTCAGGAATCTGGATTGACAGAACATTGTGTAGACCTCGCTGCAAGTCCAGAACCCCCCAAAGGACCCAGAATGAGGTGAGCCTATGCTCTGCTCTGGTTTGTTTTACCAAATGCCACCCTGCCCTTAAATATCTTTTCTCCAGTAAGACAGCAGTCAGTGTTGAGCTGGCACTCAACTGCTGCTGAACCAAAACTCCAGTCCTGCATTTTGCAGTAATTAGCAAGTTTGAGCACATTGTTAGTTCAACAAAAAAGCTGGGAGATGACACAAGTCTTGTATTTTATTGTATTCATTTATTTAGAAAGGGTGTGTGCTGTATTTCAGGGAATGTTTAGTGTTCAGCTGAATCTGATTTTAGTTTTACAGGAAACAGCCCAGTTGTCCGTAGCAACCTGAAATTGATTTCCCCCCCTGCCTACCAAAAGCTGTTCCCTCTTGAATCATCCCTTTAATTTAATTCAGTGAACAGGATGTCCCTGCATGCAGAAAGGTTGGTTGGTTTTGTTTTTTTTTTTTTAAACAAACAAACTGGGCAAAAAAAGAAAAAAAATCTTATTTGAGCAACAGCTCTGCCTGTCTTTATTACTACCCGACATAAGTTGTTTCCGTGCTGTTTCCTTGGGCTGTTTCAGGCACTACAGACCATTATCAGTGTTGGTTAATCATTGCTGTGCACGTAGATTTCCCCCTCATACTCTGGACACTTTGTTTTCTCAGCAGCCAGCCCCTCTTCAGCACGGAACTGTTTGAGCTGCTGTGCAGTCCCCAGTCTGTGCTGTGTGTGTTGGCCTGGTGTGTGTGGTAGTTCTCAAAAAAATTTTTTTTTTTGTCCGCATAGCATTGGTGCTGTGCTTTACCCTTATGTACAGTGGCCCCTGCACATGACTGCACTGCTGGTGTGCATCGAGGACCAGGGCGAGTGCTCTGCAGTGATGATGCGCTGCATGGCTCTTCATCCTGACTCAAGGAGAAGGGGTGGGCATGCTACTATTCAGAATAACGACATCATTTTAAAATGTTCTCCTAACCTTTTGCTAATTAGGGTGCATGGAGCCAGGAGCTGCTGATGTCTCTGCTGCAGAGACCCAGTGCAAGGGAGATGGCTGCCTTTGGCATAGTGCTGTGGGCCCCTAGAGCCTGGGGTGTATACAGGCTTCATTCTCTGTGTTTTACTTGCTGAATCATAATATCACCAGGCTGGAAGAGACCCACCGGATCATCGAGTCCAACCATTCCCACCAATCTCTAAACCATGTCCCTCAGCACCTCATGCACCTGTGCCTTAAACATCTCGAGGGAAGATGAGTCAACCACCTCCCTGGGCAGCCTGTGCCAGTGCCCAATTACCCTTTCCGTGAAATTTTTTNCTTGTGGTGAGGGGCCCAAATATTTTAAACTCAAAAATTGTTACAATATTGTTGCTTATAATCTTCTCTGACTTGCACCAGGTGGACTTTGGTTTCCCATGTTAGGTCTCTGCTTCCATCAAAACCTGTTCTTGCAAGTATTTCCAGGTAAACCAGTGGAGGTGCTTCAGAGGAGGCTGTTTGGAAAGTGTTTGGGAAAAAGTGCAGTATTTTGCTCCTGTCAGTAAAGGAAATCTGTGCCATTGCCATCTCTGTGGTGCCCGAGGTCTCTAAGGAGGTGCCAGGGACGAGGGATGTGCGGTACTGGTGATTTTGCTCTCTGAAAGACTGACTACATGTTTTCATTTTGGAAGAGTGACAGCCTGCATGTCTTCAGCAGACTGC
Organism: Piaya cayana; assembly: GCA_013389865.1. Lineage (NCBI taxonomy): Eukaryota > Metazoa > Chordata > Aves > Cuculiformes > Coccyzidae > Piaya > Piaya cayana. The sequence goes on along the minus strand of WAAB01012092.1, from coordinate 152,878 downwards.
AACCTTTTTCCATGGTTGCTCACTCCTGGTTTTTGCATACCATGGCAAGACAGCACAGTCTTTCTTCTGTGTACTTAGTTCTTGCTCTGTGTGTTGGAGGAGGTGTTGCTGGGTTGGGGCAAGGTGTGTGCCATGGTAGCAGTTGTCCCACCAGAACGTGTTCCCGTTGACTATTCCACATGAAGAGTGTTGAGCTACTGCTTGCACGTACGCTTAGGCCATTAACACAAATTGCACCAATCTGTGCTGTGAAATGTCTGCCTTTTCCTGGCTTGTTTTCTGAAAAGGGGACAAAAAAAGTGCGCAAAATCAGTATGGCAGAATCTTCAGCTGTGTATTCACCTGCTGTCGCTTCGAGAGGAAGCCGTGTCACTCAACATGTCTGGTATATGGCACTTGTTGTGAAGACAGTTATTTAATCTTTCTGTTTTTTTCATGTCAGTCAAAAAAAAAAAGGTTTATTTAATGTGCATCATCTGAACATATCCCCGAATAAACCAACCAAAAAGGTTAATCTCCAGTTCCATACTGCTTTTACTGTCACATCCAACTGCTTCAAAGACAGTAATGAGTGTATCTCTAATGATTATTCTCAGATGCAGAGGTAGCACAGGCGTCTACTACTTTCAGGTGCCAAAACTGAGACAAGGCCTGTTTTTTTCAGAACACTTCATTTTCTGTAGCACTGTACCTGGTTATAGTACAGATCTCAGTGACAGATTGAACAGAGAATCTCAATCCATGACTACTGATTCTTTTCTCTTCTGGATGAGACCTTTCTGGTCTCCTTACCATTGCCTGCCTTGCATGCTCCCCACCTTTGAAAACTGAGTGAAGGTGAGGAGGCTGTTGTCCCACGTGGTTGCAACCTCCTGTTCCACATGACCTGGCTTTCATACACCCCTAGCAGCTAGCGTAGACGTTGCTCCAGGTCTCAATGAGCTTCCTTGTGTTCTTGCTTGCATTCCTCCCTTCAGCAGGAACACTGTCTGCATGAGAACTGGCTTTCGAACTAGGTGTGACCTGGCTGGGAAATGCAGAAGTTCCTCGACTGTTGTCTGTAGCTTCTGACAGCAGGATATTTGTAAATGTAAATGCTTCCTTCCAGAAGTATCAAACAAACTAAGGCCACTTTTCAGCCTGAACATGAAAGGCTTTTGCACATTAGTGCATCAAGGATTGCCACGGAGAACAAAGGCTTCTGCTAATCGTTTCTAATACCTTTCAAGTTTATGCCTCATTTTCCCCTCTTTTTCAGACAGCCTCCCAGAGTACTGAGACTTCAATGACTGACTCACCAAATAATTAAGAGGCGGAGGACTCCATCTCTGAAACTTTTGAACACCTCTTTTAATTTTCTTAAACCAGCCAGTACCCTGGCCAGGTTCCAGTTTGTGTAATTACATGTGACCTGACTTAATCCCTTGGCAGTTTCAATTGCATGTGGTAGTCGTCTTGGCTCCCTGTCCTGGGCTGCTAGTCAATGCTACTCTATGGTTTTCAACAGCTGTTGTAATTCAGCCATAAAAAATGGTGTATTTTCTTGGTGGAAACACTCCTTCTATCTCTAGCCCTTGTTGAACCTCATTATCTCACTAGTATTTTGGGAGGTGATGTGCCTGCTGCAAAGGATCTTGAAGCTACTTTTACTATCAAAGATGGGCATTTAAACTTTTATTAGTTGGCCATCATACATTTTAAGATTACTTGTAGTTCTTCAACTTTATTCAAAGGCATTTATCGCTTGGTCTCCTCAGCTACTGTGTGCTGTAGGGACGTTATTGGTGCAGTTACTCCTGTTTAGCCTTGGAAACAGCACTTCTGTTATCAAATCTGTGCTAAATAGGAGTGTGTCACCTTCCTGTGCTGACAGCAGCTGGGCTGGCTGTAAGCATTGGCATCAGTTAAGAGTGGAAATGATCAAGAAAAGCAAACACCCAGGGCAGCTGAGAAGGATTGAAAAGGGGGGATTTGGGTGGGGGTAAAAACATCCCAGGTGGAAACTTGGAGTTGGACAAAGTGCAGTAGCAGAACAGAGAGCCAAATGGATGGTGGAAGCAAGAGAGAAGACACTGAATTGTTTCATTGGTGCATCTTTAGATGAGCAGAAAGCATCTTGTTTTCATAGCAGATGGCAAATTGAGTGGCCTTTGGAAAGGCATATTTGTTATGAAGTTACTTGATACTTTGGGGCTAGCAGCAGCCTGTGTTGAGAGGAGGCAGGAGTTAGGTGGGTAGAGTCCACTGGTGAAAGACGCTGTTGTGGCAAGTGGTCTAGGACTGTCTGGCATTTCTTCTGAGAGTCTCCAAAAGCAGGCAGGCAAATGTATTTTTACTGTTCTCCATTGCTGCTTGTTTGCTGTCATGCAATTCTGTTATTCAGAGCTCTTCTCTGTGTTTCACAATGCTGTTCATTTAAAATCCTGTCTATATTTTTTCCTTGTTTTCACCAAACCTGTGGATTCTGGAGAAAGAGGGGGTTTATTTGTTGTTTTTGTTTGGGTATTTTGTTTGTTTGTGGTTTTTTGCTAGATAGATAATCCTGAAGACCAGGAGGTAAGGACTATGTTAAGGACACAAAAGTTACTCAATCTTTTATCAGACCTGACCTTTCTCCTCTGGGTCTCTCCCATGGTTATACGCAGTCAGATCTCAGTGCAAACTGTAAGTCTTGCCTCTGTTGGGTTCAGTGACACTGTAAATAAAGTCACTAGTGACCACATTAAGATTTTTCTACTGTCCCAGTGAGTAAAGCTTTGGAGTTGGAACTATCCGATTTTGATGCGTACTGGGTACCTCTTATAACTTGGCAGGACTTTCTGCCAAGTCAGTGAGTACTTTGTTTCCTACAACACGGATTTATCAAACCCTTATGGTGGTTGTCAGAGAAAATGGGGCCAAGTCTAAATTCTGTGATTCTGTGTGGCATATGATGTATCTACAGTTCTTGATGTTGCTTTTGAAAATCTGTTTGAATGTTAAATAATGGGATGGAATTAATTGTACTTCAGAGTTGTTGGGCTTAGTCCCTCTGCCTTCAATCGTAAAGACAATTTTTTTCTTATTTCAAAATACTTTATAATTGCATGTGCCTGAATGTGTCAGTGTTTGGAAGCGAGCATCTTCTCTTGAGGCAGCCTTGTGATATCTTAACTGCCTGTCCTCTTGGGGTAGGAAAAGAAATACACATGCAGAGACACAGGATTAAGAGCATGCTTTGAGCAGACGCAGAATGGCAGAGAAAAGGCAGGCCACACCTAGCTTGTAAATTTTGTAAATAGTGAAGTTGTTGTGGAGAGAGGGAATAAACTGTAAATCTACTCACTGTAAATAAGACAAATTATGAGCTTAAGTTGCAGCAAGAGAAATTTAGATGAAAAATTAGTAAATTATCTCCTGCTTTGTGAATAGCTGAGTGCTGGAGTGGATTGCCCGAGGAGCTTAGGAAATTTCAGTCATTGAAAAGGTTTAAGAGCAAATCAGCCAAGCCCCATCAAGTGTGCTTTTAGAAGTTATCCTTCCATGTGGTGGGGAAGTGTACTAGATGACTTCTGGAGTGCCCTCCTAACCTGTTGACGGTTAGAAATTTGAGAATGCAAAATTCTTATCTTAACCTAATGCGAAACTGGTAAGGTAAAAAGCAAAGTTCAGAGTATCTGTACAGAAGGAGCATTGATGCAACAGAAATTAACTCTGTTGCTCCATGTATTTATTACCCTAATGGTGTTGTTCTGGGGGGAAGTGTAGGCTTATGTGAAAGTTCATTCCTTGGTCCTCGTATGTAGTGTAAACTTGTAAAAAAAGAGGTTGTATCAATTCTGATCCCTTTATAGCAAGTTCTTGGGCTTTTCAGTATCATCTGTGATGAATGTAAGGGTGTAACTTTTACTATCAGGTGGGTAATTTCATCTCTCTTATTGTGACATAAGAACACAGTATTACAGACACAAATATACTTGAGCAAAATGTGGCTATCACATGAAACACACAGACAAGAACCAAGTGGTTACTATTCCTCTTTGTGTCCAAGGGCTGATGAGATGGTGGAGAGTTCCATTTTTCTTTTCTTGTTCTGTTCCTGTTCTCCATTGTGTTTCTTTGTACTGTCTTGACAGCAAACACAGCAGGCTTTTTTCTGTGTTTAGAAATGCTAGCTCACCAGCTGGATCTTGAAATTATGTCCTGAAGATGGCTGCTCATTTCATACCCTTGCTTCTTCCTTACTTCCCTGGGAGCTGCAGATGACACACGTAGTCTGTGCTCAGGCAGCTTCTGAGCCATCATAACGAGAGGAGCAGGGATCTGGTGCTTCATCTTCCTTGCATGGTTAAGAAGGGCAGTGAGATAATTGTCCTGTCTCATAGGACACCTGTAGTTCAATGGGAAATTCTTCAGCTTTCTGTTGGACTTGGGATTTGTTTGGTTTCTCTAATATTTATCTTTTATCCTAATGTTAGCAAATACTGGTGTCTCCCCTGGAGTTATACGAATGTCTTATTGTTCGTTATCATCTTCTGTTTAGCAGAGATAAGCTGTTGTGCCCAAAGGGTATAGAAACATGGAAGAAATTTTCAAATAGCTCTAAGAAATGCGGATGGTGTCAAGAGAGAAATAAGGGGATGCCTTTCTGAAGTCACCTTTCTACATGTTTTTTCTTTTCTCACCTCTTTTTTTTTTTTTTTAACGCCCAAGCATTTCAGTTTCTGCAAATGTCTACTCAAATCTTGAAAGCAAAATGCGTTTGTGGAAAGATACAATTTACGGCGTGCCCCCTGATCTTTTGATCTCAATCAGTCAAGTAAATCTAAGACCTTGCAGTTCACCTTGTTGCAATGATGGTTGAAGGGTTGTGTCAATGGCAGTGATGGGTTTCCAGCCTTGTGCTGCTTTGTTGTTAATGTTGTTATTTTTTATGATTCTGACCTTTGGGACTGGTAAGGGTAAGGTTATTTGCAAAGAATACTCCATAAATGTGCCTGTCAGACCAGAATTAACATTCGAGCGTTGCTTCTTAGCAAAAGAAAATGATACACCAAAGTTCAATTTAGATTTCCCTGTAGGGTTGAAAATAATGACAAGACTCACTCAGTGTGGCAGAGATGAGTCCTGCCGCCTTTGAGGGAGTGGTTACCTTGCAGTCCTGCGGCACATTGCAGCTGTGTGCCTGGTTAATAGGCTGCGCCTGAAGATTTGGTATCTGGCATCTTGTTCTGGGGCTAAGTTGGGAGGAGTCCCAAGGTATATCTCCCAGCTTTCTGAGGCGCAACTACGTAGTTTTCTTTGATTTTTGCAACTGAAAATTCCTTTTCTTTCTGTGGTTGCACTCCTTGGTTACACCTGCAAACAAGGTTTTGTGGAGCTGCTCTAATGCAGCAATCCTTGCACTCTGGAGTGCCAGCTGACATACGTTGTGGTCATTGCTGAAGTCCCAGGACGTTTTGGTGTGTTGTGAGTAGTGCCCTGTGGGTCGCTCATTGTGATCTTGGAGCTCTTTGGGAATCCCAGATTTTGGTGGCCAATTGGTTGCTTTTTCCATGCTGTGACTATTCATTGAAACAGTTCCTAGATGTCTCCCACCTAATGTTTGCCACCAAGGAAGCTTGCGGTGTCTTGTCTGTCAGAAAGTATAATGGTGATTATCAATGTCTTTGTCATCCTGTCAGCGGAATTGACTTCTGTGGGTGAAAGCAGCATGAGGAGTGAACCTGGGAGCCAGCAGCTGGAAGCTGCTGTTTAAGCATTAACCTGCAGTGTTTGAAAACCACACCAATCTGTTGTGTAGAAATGGTCTCTCTTACAGCCTGGTCATAGATGTAAATGTTGTTTGTTAGAAGCCTGTGGCTCTTCTGAGGTTATTTTTCCTCCTTTCATACATAAGAAAGTGAAGGTGTTGAAGACCATTTGCTTTAACCACAGGGAAGTTCACGGCAGTGGAGCTCAAACTATGTGTGGTAAAAGCCAGCTTATTCCCTGAAAAGGAAATGCCATCAGTTAAGAGTGAAGACTGGAGCTGGATGGTGAAGTAACGGTGCAAAATGCAATGCGACTTGTAGGAAGTCATGTGGCGCCTCAGTGCAAGATCCCCTGCAACAGCCCAGTGGCTCTGGGTCCAAATCTGCAATGCCAAAACTTGCAGCAAAACACATGGATCTGATTCCTCATCAGCATCAGGTGTAAAGACTAAAAATACAATAAATCAATTAGTGTTCAGTCCCATCTTAGAGCATGGCTATAAATAACTTAATCCTTTGCTGGATTTACCTACCTTGAACACAAAACTAGAGATACTGAGGAAAATAGATGACTGAGTATGGGAGAGCAGTGTCTTGTGCACTGCTGCACCCTCCCGAACCTGGTGGCCCTGCCAGGAGTTGAGGAAAAGTGTCCCTGTCCCATGGGTAGCTGCCATCCTTGAGGCACCGGGGGGGAAAAGCCTCCAATATGCAAGAGGCATGTATAGCCTAGATGCTGCCGCTTTTTTTCTTATTCCAAAAGGGATTGGCAATTAGCGGTGGGGGTAATAGCCACCTTGAATTAAACTGCATGGAGGCAGGAGGACTTGCAAGGTATATTTGGCGATACCTATTGCATATATATATTCCTCTTAAGAAACATGTTGGAGATGCCGTATCCATAAATACTAATAAGGCTGTTCGATTCCAATTTTCAGGTAAGATTAACATTTTATTGAGTATTATATCTGTCACATTCAATGCTTTAGTGTACCATCCTCTCAGGCTTATTAGCATAATTGCAGTGCTTAAGCAACAATAAAAAAATTCAACAGTAAAATAGCAGTTAGCACAGGCAATTTGTTATCAAAAGCTTTTACTTAAGGACAGCTTTTGAGCATATTTATTATCAAGTTAGGGCTATACATTATTTTTATTTAGAAAAATAAGAGGGAAACATTGCAGGATTTCTTTTCCTTTTCTTTTTTTAATGACTAAACCAGAAGGCCTGGAAATTGGTCACAGGCTTTTTCTGTTTCTTAAAGTTGCTTAGCAAATTCACTTGGCTTGGGAAGACGAAACAATGAAAGAAGCTTAGGTCTGGAGCAGGGGCACAGTGTTAATAACCAGCAGAACAGTTTTGATAAGTCCCGATACCATCTTGAGTGACCTTTTAAAATCCCCTTGTGTCCCAAGACCTGATGATACTATTCTCCTTCTCCATAACCGATGGCACTGTCGTCGGAGCAGTGTAAAGACAGGAGTGACCCAGCCTCGTGTCCCAGTGGTGGCTGCAACTCAAGAGGTGATGCAACCATGTGCTGGGGGGATGACGTGCTTCATATGAGGGGAGGGACCAGACGGGACCTGCAGGGAGATGGAACTTTGCTGTTGGTGTTAGTTGTCTCTGATGTTGGAGCAGGGGAGCTCAGCCTGGCTGGCTGAGAGTGCTGCACCCTCCCCCTGTTTCTGTTCTCTCTTTGAAAACACAGAGGGGAACGAAGAGTCTTTTCCCAGAAAAACTGTAGTGGAGATGTGAGTGTCATGTGCTTGTGCACAAGCACCTGCTTGTGCATATAGAAAGCCCCTGTTGCCAGCATGGTGTGAGTTCCTGAAGGTATTTTAATTTTCAGCAAAAGACATTTTGAGGGCAAATTTTCAATATACATTTAAAATACAAAGTTCTACCTCTTAAATAAAGAAGCAGATGAGTTTTAAACCACACAAGAAGTCCTTAGGTGAAGAGATCCATCAAGAGAAGTACAAGCATTTGATGAGAGGAAGTCTACTGTGATTGCTTGTGATTCCTTTGCTGCTGGACCCCTGCCTCGCGCTTGACTTGGTTCCTCTGCACCCTTCAGCTTCTGATTGACCTCTTCAGATTGTCACCCTCAGTTGTCCTTGTTTTTCCTCAGACCTGTGCTCGCCTCTGGCATCCCTGTTCTCCTCCCCATCACTGGAACTTGTCTCTCACCACTCATGTTTTCCTTACCCTCCCTTATTCTGGGAGACCTCTGCCTTATGCAGCTTTTTCAGAGTTTGGTCTACTGTTCTCTGGATGACTGACTAATGGTGGACTTGTCACTGTTTGCTCTTTTGGCAGCACCCAACACCCGTGGTAAAGAGCTGCCACAGCCCTGACAATGCCTTCATCGGGCTTACAGTCTGGCCAAGTAAGAGGGCTAAATTTGTCGGGGTTTTTTTGCTCCCATTTTGACTGTTATCTAAGCTCACTCCATGAAGAGAAGTGAAGGCAGCACTGCCCTGGGGCAGAAGCTCGTGTTCATAGTGAAACAGGATGTGTAAGCAGGTTGTAAGAATTGGGAAGGGAACACATGGAAACAGGTGAAACTAAAATGGGTGCATATTAGAGAAGTGATGTGATTGCGGGGTCCTCTTCACGAACACCCTCTTCTGTGAATATGTGAAATTTGAAAGGAATTGGTTGTTTCAGATCCTGTTTTTTAGGGGTGCAAAACCCTATTATTCTTAAGAGATAAACTGTGTGTTTCAGATTCTTGGGTAGTTGCGAGTATTGCATTGGTACACAGCTCAGTCTCATGAAACTGCCTTGTACTGCACAGTGTTTAGACTTTCTGTCAGCCAGAGAGCTTGTTGATGTTCCTGGGAAGACTGAATATGTGGAAAGTGACTGTGGAGAGCTAAATTTCCCTGGAACTTGCTCTGAGTTAAAATTTGGCTCTGATTTGAATTGCAGTTGAAATATGTGCTCTCTACCTCTGTGGTCACCTCTAGGAATGGGGACTCATTGATGCTCCCCAGATAGAAAGCATGTTCCTACACAGTCCTTAATATTGATCCTTCTGGATTTGCTTGGACACTAGTGTCCGATGTGTTAGTTACCTCTGCATATTCTGTAGGTAGGTAGTGGTGTATGTCTTCTGCTGTAGCCTTCTAGGTGCTCTGCATAGGTAGAGAGTTCCCACATCCATAGCAGGGGTTGGAGGATCAGAGAAGGTTTTTCCTGGGGTTTTGACAGGACTGAGGACATTTCTATATGTATCCTACATGATAGACCTTGCAGGTCTCTGGTGCAGCCCCTGGCTCTAAGCTCAAGGGCTTGTCATGACGGTGGTGGTCTGGTGTGATCCCGAAGGACGGTGATAACGTTGCCTTGGTTAACAAGAGGAAACCTTTTGGAAGGCTTTGGAGGCTGTTGTCTTGTGTCAAGGTAGTGAAGCAGTGAGGTTTCTGGAAGAGGGTCCATGTGAGCTGGATGAAGGCATCGAGTGCATCCTTAGCTAGTTTGCGGATGACACTAAGCTGGGTGGAAGTGTCGATCTGCTGGAGGGTAGGGAGGCTCCAAAGGGATCTGAACAGGCTGGACCACGGGGCTCAGAGCAATGGCATGAGGTTTAACAAGGCCAAATGCCAGGTCCTGCACTTGGGGCACAACAACCCTATGCAGAGCTACAGACTGGGAGAAGTCTGTCTAAAAAGCTGCCAGGAGGAGATGGACCTGGGGGTGTTGGTCAACAGCAACTGAACATGAGCCAGCAGTGGCCCAGGTGGCCAAGAAGGCCAATGGCATCTTGGCTTGTGTCGGAAACGGTGTGACCAGCAGGGCCAGGGAGATTATTCTCCCTCTGTACTCGGCACTGGTGANCAGAGGCTGCCCAGGGAGGGGGTTGAGTGACCATCCTTGGAGGTGCTTAAGGGATGGGTGGATGAGGTGCTGAGGGGCATGGTTTATTGATTGATGGGAATGGTTGGACTTGATGCTGTGGGTCTTTTCCAACCTGGTGGTTTTGTGATTCTGTGAATGGTCAGCTGGGAGTCAGAGTCTGAGCACTACATTGATACAGGTCCTACATCAAATTCCCCTGGTGAAGTGGGTTGCGCCATGCTCAGCTCTGCAGGACCAGTGCTTCTTGAGGCTGACTGGTACTGTAGCCACTGGGGAAACTGTGTGGTTCTTGTTCATGGTGGACAGGGGGGATTGATGGGAGGAGAGGGTCGATGGCTGGAACTGAGGCCATGTGTGAACACATCTTCCTCAAAGAGGAAAGTGCCTGCATGCTTTTTACTGGGGAAAAAAAAATAGTCTGAAAGAATTTAGCAGTGATAAATGTCATAAAAATACTTATGCTGGAATTTGTAAAGCCTGGAACATCTGTTCTTGACAGTGCTTTGATCATGTTGTGAGGCTTTTAGAATGATACTTCCATGAAAGAAGTGAGATCCTTATGGCTGTAGGATTCCTTTCAGTGCCCTTTTTTCATGGAGTGAAAAGGCAAATTTCACAGGGAACATTACATGACTTGAAACACATATTTTAATGGTTAGTATCAACCAAACAATGTTTTATTAGGTGCTAGAAAAATGTTCCAGTTACATACCCCAGGAAGCAAAGTACTCCCATTTACTTTTAAGCTTATGGGAGCTGTATTTTGGAAAAAAAAATTAAAAAACCCAAGAATTCATTGCTTGTATATTACTGTATTCAAAATCAAAACAAACATGGTGAAATGAACTTAAAACATTTTGAAGTTGTCAAAAAAAAAGGCCTTTTTGGATTTTGTTTCCATCTTGGAGGTGCAGACGAGCCAGGATCAGCATATTTTCTGAGGGACATGCAGTGAACAATTGCGAGACACTAACAGTTTACTTTCCTCGGTGCACTGCTTTGGATTTAATAACTTTTTATCATCTGCTTTTCTCTGAGGAATCATCCTTTCCCCTTTTTCTTGTTAATTTTGCAGGCTTCTGCCTGTTGTCCTTCAAGCAACTGTGCATTTGTGGTTGAAATATTGTGATGTTCAGTATCTACAGTGTTTTAAGGAGCACGTAGAGCTCTGATTGCAGAGCTGGTTTGCAGTGTGACACCTGGCAGGAGGTTTTGTGCTCCTTTGCCGTCCCGCTCTGTGTAGGAAAAAAGAATCTCTGGGGCTGTGTTTGCAGGACATCAGGAGCAGCAGGAAAGAGGGAGAAGTTGAAGAGGAGATGTGGAACAAGAGTCTACTTTTCTGCCACGTTCATGTGTTCAGACTTGGCAAATCCTTTTCTGGTGCTGCAGCTACCAAATCAGGCAGCTCGCAGTGCGATACCACAGCAGCCTTCTTGCTCTCATCCTCCCTTCCCTTCACGGGGTGGATGAACAGGACTGTGTGTGGCCCTGGGGTCCTGGCCAGCAAGAGGAGCCGTGAGCAGTCCATCGTTTCATCTTTTAAAGACAGCCCAGGCTGTGAAAGGAGAGCGAGCTATGGTCATTGATAAGAGAGGAGGATGGCTGTGCTTTCTAGTAAGGTTGTGGCTGTCAGGGTTTAATTTATGCAAACTGAATTGTTTAATTTCTACAGCACTCAACAGGTGAACAGGCAGGTTATTACTGTGACACGTCCATTTATAGCCTTTTCCTTTGCTAACACCCGTGACTCAGTTCTGTTACATGCTTATGCTGTCTGTTAATTATTTACCAATGATTTACAAGTACAGAGCACAAATAGAATGCTTTTATGACTCAGGCTGCATCGCACACCTGAGATTCCTGGGATTTATGCCCCTATACTACCAGGTACAATCCCATCGTCGTCCCATCACTTCTGATGGAGGACTCCTCATACATGAAGAGCAAAAGGCAGCCTCCTGCCTGCCAGAACTTGCATGCCGAGGGGCTGCTTTGTTAGCTCAGGGCTTGCTCCACACATGGCTGTGGTGTAAGTGGGAATCTGTATCCTATGTTTCATTGCCGATCAGTTTTTACCATTTTGAATAACTTTCTTTCCCCCCGACAAAGACTCATTTTTCTTCATAAGTGATAAAAGAAACCAACTGTTCAGGAAAAAAAAAAAAAGTGCTTGCTTTTTTTAAAAGAAGAGTGAAATGGTATAAAAGTCAAGTAGGAGATAGAGTTGTGACTCAACTGGTAACTTACGATCCTATGCTATTTCTGTAACATTTTTAGCTTATGACCAAATTTTTCTAATATTAGGACATTGCTATAGAAAGTGTGTCAAGAGTTCCAGGCTGCCAGAGCCTATCACTGCACAGACCATATACACTTCTGAGCAAGTATGCAGGAACAGTCCAGTAAATTCTTTGTGGTTTTAAATTGGTGCGATTTCCTTTTTTCTTCTTGTTTTTTTTTAATTTATTTGTTTTTGTTGATTCACTTTAGCAAACAGAGCTGTGCAGAACAACATAGCTGCTTTTTGTTTCTCATGCAGGCAGGCTCTGAGCTCCTGTCCCCAGCTGTCCTTCTTGCAGACTGGAGTTGTTTTAATGGTAGATTTTCAGCTGATGTGAACTGCTGTAATTCCATTCAAGTTGTATTAACTATGTGGATTTTGTGGAAGTTGAGAATCTGGTCATACAGCTCATGGTTTTAGTAAGGAAGGAGTGCTGGAGATGGTTGTCCTGTTCTAGGGAGGCAAGAAAGTACATGCAAGTTTCTTTAAGCTCAGGGAAAGTGTGTGTGTGAACAAATAAGTGTCTGTGTTGCCGTACAAGAGAAGGCGATTACTGAGGAAGCCTCAAAGTTTACAAGCAGAATTTTTTTATGGGTTGAAATCTGCTGTGGTTTCAGACTACCTAAGGACACTTAAAATAATGAAACTCCAGACAGCCCAGCCCAAATATGCATGACTCACAGCAGCAAAACAATCATTGTGTTTAGCGCTACCAATCAGCAAGCTAATGCAACTGCTGCTCTGAGATTTTGCATTTAATTTTTGTCTGGATAATAGTGAGGATTTCAGGGTTAATAATCTGTGTCTGGTTTCCCTCCAGAGCGCTTTATTTGTACTTTGTGGCTGCTTTTCATGGTTCTTCATAGCAGCCTCAAAATGTCAACTGACCTGAAGAAATCGACAATGGACGTTTAAAAAAATCTGAAAGAAAGCCTAAAAATGTTGTTGCCTTCTAGCTTTTCATGTGAACACCTTGTTCTTGGACTTCCTTTGATTAAGTAACCGGCAAAAACTATTCACACGTATTCCAATTGAAATCTAATGAAGCAAGAGTATGTTTTCATATATGCTGACTAATGTGGGAGGAGTAGATTCCAGTAAATTGGCTCTGCAAGCCCTTTGCATCACAGTCAGGGCTCGATTTACTAGAAAGCTCCTCAGCAGCGGCAGAACATCTCTGTCATGAACAACCCTTGCAGGTCTGGATTCCTGCAGTTATTGTAAGAGGTGATGATGGCTTGCACACAAAATAATATGGCTCTTCTGTAGGGCAGAGCCTTATCAATGAAGCCCAGTTTGGCTGATTGCAGGAGGTTTACAGGTGGTTTCTTTGGTACTTGTGTTCCCAAAGGTGTGCAGCCCTGCTTTGCAGAGAATCGCACTTCTACAATGTTGCTCCCACCAGCTGGGAATGTAGAGACGTTTATGTTGACAATCATAGAATCATAGAATCATAGAATCACCAGGTTGGAAGAGACCCATTGGATCATCGAGTCCAACCATTCCTGTCAAACACTAAACCATGTCCCTCAGGACCTCGTCTACTGAATGAAAATGCAGATACCTGCTTGATTACATACTGTCTCTTTCTGAGCATTCCCGTCACTCAGGCTGCTGCAGACCTCCTGCAGTATCTCACACCCAGTATGGGGGCTGGAGCAATGGTATTAAAGGAGCTTATCTGCTCATTGTGCAGTGCCCTGTGGCTTTAGCTCTGTGCAGGTATTGGGGTGGGATGCAACAGTGGGGTGATGCCACAGAGCTACGTTAAATGACATTTTTGGATAAGCAATGAAGGATCCTACTGTATTTGCTTTTAGTAGTGGGATGGGCGACAGAACGGAAATGCCATGGTAGAATTTGCCTTTGCTGCTGACCCTTGCGCAACACGCGAGAGCTCCTCATCACCAGACCTTTGTTTTGCCTTATCCAGAATACAAAGAAGCGCTTCATGGCAATGGCTGGCTGGTTTTCCTTCTGGCTTGACTCAGTGGCAGGACTGCAGCAAACTTTCCTGAGGTATACTGGCTTTTTCAGTTATCGGCTTCAATCCCCATTCTATCCTGCGAAGGCTCTCACTTGCTCTGTTGTAATGAAGCGCTGAAGAAGCCTTCAAAGGGACATGCGACTCTGGAGCTGAGATCTTGTGCTACATTTTTGGCCTGGAAAGCTGTTCTTGGAACAGTAAGCATGAGATTTCTCTTGAAACCTTCTTTGTCTGCTTTTCAGAAGAAATAGCTGGAAGGAGAAGACCTGTCAGTTGAACTCTAAAAGAGAAACCTATTGGCTCTGAATACACTGGAGACATTATTTAAGGTCAGTTGATCTGTGAGAAGGCATGACTTATCTAATGCAGCCTAAGGTTACTTATGCAAGAGATGGGTTGTTCTTTGTTAGGAAGAACAACTTCAGTGTGTGCCCGTGGAAATCAAAGGTCTTGCTGAAGCCACGTTGTGTTCTAGCTGGAAGCTATTGGGTGTCCTCCTCTAGTGATTTTCCTTCTGTGGTAGATTATCGTCGCGGGAAATTTTCCAGTGAAAAAGGCGTTCAGCAGTTGCAGGCTGCAGAAGTTGACCTGCTAGTAGTTGTGTACTTTGGGGCAGGAGCGCGTGCATATGGTATCGTTTCAGACCAGCTTTTACTTCCTTCTCTTCTCCACCATGTATCTCTGTGTCAGAGACCAGATCGCTGCCTTGTCTAGGTGCCTGTGTTGGGCAGTAGTTTTAAGTAACCACTAAAGAGAGAGATGTAACAGTTTGCCTGCTGGCTGCATGACACTGATACCTCTTTTCTTGGAACTTTCTTTTCTCAGTCCTCTTACATTAAAACACAGTGCCCAGCTAGAGTGCTGGAGAGACTTGGCATCACTCAGCAAACTGAAAAAAGGGAATTTTTCTTTAAAATTAGGATCGATCATGTGTGCCTCATTTGGTGGGTAGGAGTGAACCTACATCTGGCCAGCCATTTTTGGATTTTCACCTCGAGCACAGTGAAAAATGCTTTATCATTTGTGCAAAGCCAAGCATGATATTCAGCAAGATTGCCTTAGATGCCTGTGGACTGTCTTCTTTTTGTGCTTTTTTTTCTGTGATGTGTGTTGGGAGGTTTACTACTTGCAGAATGAGGATATTTTAACTGGCTTTGCACAAATATTGGTCTTGCATGTTTTTTTTACCTCCATGCTCCTGGACAGAACTAGGGGGTGATGAAAATAATCAAATATCTAGAGCTTTTGTTTTTGGGGTTTTTTTAAAGGATTTTATGTAAAGAGGTGGAAGAATTAAAACTCAAAAGGTAATAACTAAGGTCTGTAGTCATAAAATGTTAATTTCCCTAGAAGTTCAACTGTATATATACATGCCTTAGTGCAAGCCAAACTGTGATGGAAAGGTGATGACTGTAATACAGTGTTAATTCTGGGGAGACGAAAAGCAAACTGGTCAGGCTGCAGTGATCCCTGGTCTGGCCACCTCAGTGATACAGATGCTCTGAGCATAAGGAGAGTGTTCACATCTCCCTTAATGCAGCTTGGGGATGAAAGGGTTTTTCCCAGTTGCTTCTTGCTCTGAAAGTCTTTTGGCTGTCCAGCTCTGTGTTCCTGTAAGCTCCCTTTGAAGTATGCTGAGGCGTTACAGTTAATAAGAGATTTCCTTTGCTTTACAAAATCAGACTCCACCTTCCCCCTTCTCAGCACCCAGACTGATTAGCATTTTCTGTAAATCCAGGCCTATGGATTTTATGAGGACCCCTGACAGCCAGGAGTGATCATGTTCTCCCCAAGTGTTTCCTAAGTAGGAAGAAATCAATGCATCAAAGGGCACTCTGCCTGACATCTATTAATTGCACTGTCCCCTTACGTCTAACCTAACAGAAAGGGGTCTGAAAAGCAACCCCCTTTGCCCTGGCTAATTAATGCAGAAACAAATTGCCAGAAGTGAATGTAAACTGCTTCCCCCCCGACCAAAAAAAAAAAAGAAAAAAAAAAGAACATTTGTTTGGTAGTTGGAATTAGAAGGAGCAGTTTGAAACCAAAATACAGCGACTGGCAGCGTGAGATTCTTGGCTGCAATAGACCCTGTAAATGGTCCCACCAGCCCTGCAGTGCCCCACACTCAATGCTGGGGAATAAAATACATCCTGCTGTTAATACTGCATCAAATGAAGGCATTGTGGTATGTGCCTGGGGTGATGGGCTGGGGGATGATTACTGTTTTCTTCTCTTATACCATAAATGAGATGATTTTGAAACTTCACCATCCTGACTTAGCAGCACACATTAAGCTGAATATGACATCAGTGTTAAGAGTTGTGGCACTTGTGGTTACAGCTTTGGGATTCCTTATATTTACTTTCTAGGGAACTAAAATTCAAAGCAGCTTTTATGGCTGTCACGAGAATACTGTCAGTTTCAAATGAGGTGGGTAAATGTGCATTGACCTTTAACTGATATGGCCATATCCAATTTTTTGTGTGTTTCCAATTAGGAGAAATATGTTACTTTTTTTTTTTTTTAAATTGTTAAAATAAGCAAGTTATTTAACTGCAAGACTGCTTCTGCTTTTTCCCAAAATAAAGGTAATGAGTTGTTGTCCAAGGGCAGAAGTTTTCGTGCAATTCCTGTTATAAGCTGGAAATCAAGATTTAATAATAGAATGCGCCATCTGCCACCAGTGGTGGAAGACTGAACCCTGGACTGCTGTAAGCAGTTTTACTTTGCAGCTCACAGTGAGGCTACAGGGCTTCTGTGGAGGAGAGGATGGGATTCTCCTTTGCCGCTGCTGATTGTCTCCTGTGCTGTGGGGGTTTTAGCACTGTAAATTCCATGTGCAGTCAATCTCTTGTCATAGCTCAGTGTGGTGAGTTGTGCCTTCAGAGTAAAATAAAGAAAAAAGACTGTACCGGGCTTGACCCAGTTCCTTCTGAATCCGGCTGCAAACTCCAGATTATCACCTGTGAGAGCTGGACTCACTCTTTGAGAAGACCATCATTAGTTTTTTGGGGTTTTTTTGATGGTGATGATGAGTGATGGGCACATATGGCTGAGATGGAGGACAGTCTTTCCCTGTGCTGATTCTTGAGGGCATGTCCCTCCTCCTTATTTTCCTATATGTGTTGCAAAATTATTATCCTTTATTCCTAGGACTTGGGATCCTTTGCATGAGCTGAGGTGGATCTTTTGCTAGCTTAGAAAAAACTAAACATATTTTCCCGATTTTTAAAATGTACTTTGCTAAAAAGATATTTTTGTCAAATTGCAGTTTCCTCCAAAACATTTTTCTTTATATAGAAAATGGGATTCCACCTCTCCTAGACCTTTGCTAACAGCTGTTCTGCTAACTAAATGTCACTGAATTAAAAAGAAACAAAAATAAGAATATGATGTTTCTGGATAAAGATTTTAGTTGACTATTTCAGTCCCAGGTAGAAGAATTCCTCCTCTGTTCTGAATGTTGATATATTCCGGGGATTGCTACCCTGCTATTTCACCTTTCACAACATTGTAATACTACAGCATTTCTGGAAAACCATTATACATGTATATAGACATGTTCGTCTATATAAACATGCTCTATACTGGCCTTTGCCTTGCTACCTTGCCTAGAGAGCTCCTGGGGCACCTCTGTGGGACACTTGGTTGCTGAGTGTGTTGCTGTTTTGGTCAACTTGGATTTTGGAGCTGACCTGTAACGAAGTTGATGCAATGGGATAGTTTCAGTTTGGGGCGCATAGGAAAAGGGGTACCTGAGCCAGCCTTTTGAAGATTGCTTTGATTTGTTGCTGGGCACAATGAGGACTCCCAGGGTGTTATCTGAGCATTAAGTGCGGTATTAAACTTTGGAGCTGTCGTGTCAAAGAAAGGGCAGTTTATCAAAATATAATTTATATCCAACGGTTTACTACTAGCTACAGTAATTAATGCGAAACATGACGGGGCCCATCATTAATGTGCTTTGTTGTCTCAGCTTGCATTACTGCTGCTGGCAAGGCCAGCTTCTGAGGCTAATGAAGGACAGGGAAGAAAGAAATGTGTGCTGCTGTTAGCTGATCGTAATATTTCTCCAGGTCTCACGCTGTACCGTGCGTTACATCTGATCACAAATCTCAGTCGGGCATATCTGTTCAGTAAAAACTTGTTTTCCAAATTCTTGCTTAGAGAGGCAAGAGTTATTGTTTGAACCAAGGTCACTCGGAACCAGTGATAAACTCTGTTGAAATTGGGATGAGGCAGAGAGTGCGCAGACTGGTCGGGAGGGACTGGAGGATGGGGAGAAAACTCATTTGCATTGGTTCAAGTCCTGCTCAAGTTACTGATGAGGGAAACTGTTAGTGTCTGGTGCTGGGGATTAGTGAACTTGTCTGAGGAAGGGGGAAAGCAGAAGAGGGTTTTCAAATCTTTTCTAATGGCCAAGTGCCCAGATGAAGGCAGTGGCTGGTGCTGTGATGCTGATGGGAATCTCTGTTGGCAAGGAGGTTGTGGTTGGTTTGAGATGGGTCCCACTTCCTGATAGCCCATATTGAGCTGCCTGAGAGATATATGACTTCAGCAGAATTTTTATTATCATGCAAGTTCCCAGAGATGTTCCTAGCACTGGTTTTAGCTGCAGCAGCAGCACGAGCTCCTTTCTGGTGGTCTGGTGGGGGATAGGCTATCTGACTGCTCTCCTAAGGTGTATAAGGAGTTCATGTTAAAATAAACAAAGTGATTCCCATGGTCTGTTTGCTGAATCAAGTCTCTCTTTGCCTGTATTCCAAAGAGAGATTGTACAATGTCATCAAACTTTGAGAAGTACCAGAAAAAAATGCACTTCATGTGAAGATGACAGAGTAAATGATTCGTTTGCCACTTTCTTTCCATGGCCTTGGTTAAAATGGGTTTTGCTGTGCCCTTAGTTATCCCTGTTGTTGGGTGTAATGGGTGAAGGGAAGTACCTTGTAGGGGTTTATTAGATTGCAGTACTTGACCTTCTTACTTATCCCATAAAGGAACCTCTCAAATATTGGCTAGTCCAACCATGGTTTGTGCAGACTGGCTGAAAGCCAAGCCCTTCCTGGATGGGTGCAAGATGCTTCAAGGAGTTTGTGTCCTGGCTTGTCTGAATTAGTCTTAGTCAAAGCAGCTGGGTGACTAGGTAATGTACTGTTATTCCATCGGTATTAAATCAATGCCAGAGAGGGGGCATGACAATTTTGTAACCCTTCAGAATATTTTTGTGCAAATTATTAGGCTGGAGGGGTGCACACAGGGATATAACTGAGAGGTGATGAGTCTTTAGCGTGCACACTTAGCGGGTTCAGACTCCAGAGCTGACCAGATGACTTCCCGTGGTGTAGAAAACTTGCTGTTGGTGATTTGCTTCTCTTCTTCAGAAATATTTAGTATTCTGTTTGTTTTGAGATTTATTTACTTTTTTTATTAGTTTGATGTTTGTGATTTAGCAGAAGATGAGTTTTCTCCTTGGGACCTTCAATGTATTTGACAAAGGTACGTTTCTCTGAGATCCACAGGGACAGCACAGTCAAGAATTCTTCAGAAGTGCACATGGCCAGAAACAACTATCTAGAAAAGGAATATTTCTGGCTAAAACATTCGTGCTCTCATCTGTTGTGGAAAGGTTCAAAATGCTATAAATGATACGGTTTGGTTTGATGCTGGAGCCAGCAGATTACCCATTCCCAGCAGCTGCAGTGTTGTTCCTATTTGGAGGATCCTTAAGAATTTTTTTTCTCAAATTAAATTCATGCTCTGCATCGGGGAAGGATGAGGGAAACCCCACAGTTCTAAATATTTAGAATACTTTGTAAATAGTAATAATCTAATCATAATGAGTAGCACAACAGTGATGCGTAAACAGATTCAAATGTCTCTCAGTGATCTTTGCCCACTGCTTGTAGTGCCTTGGGACCTTTGGCAGGAATTGTAACCATGTGGTAGTTGCTTTTCCAAACACAAAATAAATTGGTCCTTCTCCCCAAGGAAACGTTCGCGTTTGCTTCTCCATGTGTCTGTATATGCAGGTGCATGCACAGGTAGACTTGGTAACACTAATGCCGTCTTCTGCGATTTCACGCTGTATTAGTGAAGAGTGCATCATCGGCAAGCTTTCCAGTATTTGTAAGAGGTCTACATAGGGTAATAAAATCTTGTTGTTGGGAAAATTGGTCTGATTTTGAGATTGAGAGGTGTGAGAATAGAAGATGCTTTACTGTAAATTGTAGGTAGATAACAACAGAAACTCAAATATTAGAAGAAACTGGGTATCACGCAAACCACACACTTTCACATCACTAAAACGAGCTGTGCGCACCCAGAAACATAAACCTCTTTGCAAACCACAGAAAGTAAAAGGGAGCACTCCGGTTTCATTATTGATCTAATTGTTCTTTTCTTGATATGAGAAAAGGTATGAAATGTGCTTGAATATTCCAGCATGCACAAAAAAAAGACCATCACTTTTGGAAACTTCTAATGTCGCAGCACATACTGATAAATGGCAAGAGCATTTAATTCTGATGGTTACAACTACCTAATGCCACCAAATTGTTCTTCTGGAATTGAACACAATATGGCTTTGATGAGAACTTTCCACTCAAGGGTGATATTAAACAAAGAGAGCCTAGCCCATATTTTTGTGTGACTAATCAGTTTTGGAAGATCAGTTCATAGAATGGTTTGGGTTGGAAGGGACCTTAAAAATCTAGTTCAACCCCACCTGCAGTGGGCAGGGACACTTCCCACCTCACNCATCCACAGCTTCCCTGGGCAACCTCTGCCACTGCCTCACCACCCTCTCCATGAAGAATTTCTTCCTAATGTCTAATCTAAATCTTCCCTTTTCCAATGTAAAGCCATTCCCCCTTGTTCTATCACTACATTCCCTTGTGAAAATTCCCTCCCCAGCTTTCTTGTAGGCCCCCTTCAGGTACTGGTTGGTGCAATCTTTTAAATAAATCCTGTTAAGAAGATCCTCTGAAGATTGGGCGTTTTGGGGAACTTCTGTGTTGGGCTCTTCCAAAGCTCCCTTCCAACTCAGATTGCTCTGTGTTTCCTTATGGTCTTTGCCTTTATCTGTAATCTCTTTCCTTTGTTTTACAATCCTATTTAAGACCGAGTTTCCCAAGTAACTTTTAAGTTTCTGCCTGTGGGATTTGTGCAAAATGTGTGCAGTTAAAACCTTGCTGTGTTTGTGTGTGAGAACAAACATGCATACGAATGAAGTTCCTGGATTGATCCAGCAAAGGCTGGACGCATTTCAAAGCTTTTTGAGTCTAGCGAGGTGTGCTTTTCTGTGGGGGAACTGTGAAGGTGAGTGTCAGTCTGTGCTCACCTCCATGTTTTACAACACTCTTCCATTTACCATCTCCACCAGCTTTGCTTCTCTGCCTGCTCCTGCCAGCAATTGCACCTCCTACTCTTCTGCCGAGCTGAGCAGATTCTGGAGTCAGGCAGTCACGCTGTGCTGGCAGCAGGCAGTGTCAGCTCCCTGGCGAAGCTCTTCCCGAGGCCGCAGGCAGAACTGAGGGTTGAGGCTCCTTAGTTCTCCTTGGGTTTTGTTACTGGCTTGTCCCAGTGGCATAGGGCAGATTCTCTCTCCCCAAGTTTCAGCAACTTCTCTGTCCATTGGTTTCTACAACTTAGTAAGCACCCGCATAACTGAATTTGGGACTCTCAGAACTGCACAGTCTTCTTGTAGCAAGTAGCTCATTCTAAATACCTGAGGGTGAAAAAGAGGCAAGATTCAACCTTTAATATAATGTTTTTGAAGCAGTTTAGTTCCCTTTTAAGAACTAATTTTCGCTTCCTAAAGTCTCTGCCACTTCAAAATGGTCTAGAGATTTGCAGAAAAGGTCACTTCCAGCGGTAACTAATAATAAGTGGTGGAGAGGAAGAGCGACTTCTCTTGATAGCTTGTTCTTAAGACATCTCAATGACTCGTTTGATGAATCAGTGATTAATTATTGCCTGAATCCCCTGGCAATTCACTTTACCTGTAAATCATGTTCAGCTCATTGTAACTTTCCTTGCTTTTGTATTGATTTGTTGATTATTATCCCTCCCCGTGGAAAACCAAATCAATTAGTTCTGTTTAAACCATGATGAGGATGAGTCTGTAACTAGCAAGAACATGACTGCATGGTTGGAGAGGGGTCGCTTCTGCAGGGAAATGGCTTGGTAGTAGTTGTCCAAATCAATTCATCACTATGTATGTTCTTAAAATCATTTTCCCTTGAATTGTCATGTGGTGCCAAGGTACTGAGGACAAACTTGCACAAACCCATTCAAAAATCAGCCTCTCAGAAGAGCTAAGAACTTACTGCCTTTGGGTCTCTGTTGTTGCAGAGCCAGTAGAAGAGGAAGCTGGCTTTTGGTTTAGGCAGATCAAACCAAGGCCTGATGTGTTTGCGTTTGTGCACCAAGTGTTGTTTTGTTTTGTTTCTGGAATGGCAGCTGTATGTAGAATACAATGTGGGAAAAGGTTAAGTAAGATCCTTTCAAAAAGACTTAGTAAACATTTGCCAAAATGAAGAAAAAAAAATGGTGGTTTTGTTCTTTGTCTCTTTGGAGGTCAGAAAAGCATTCTTTTGAGTCAAGGTGAATTTTCAACCACTATTAGGAACAGTCTGGAAGAAAGCTTTGCTTTCTTCCAGACTGTTCCTAATAGTGGTTGAATATCACTGTCTGCTGAACGGGAGCTGACGAGAGAAATGATTCACCCTAAACTCCATGTGAAGATAGCAGCTGAACCAGGGGCAGGAAATCCTGATCCCTCAATCGTGTGGATGATAAGAAAGTTGTTTGTAATCCCAAGGCAGGTTCAGATATTTTAATCCTCTTCTTCCTCACTGCCGTTTTCTGTAACCTTATGATCCAGAAGCTGGAGAGCAGCAGCATATGCAAGTTTCGTTTCCATCCTTTTTACAGCTGATCAGTTCTAAGAACGTTGTATATGCCTGATGTTCTGGTGCTCAGTCCACATAATGCCATTTTCAATAATTTGTATCAAAATGAAACCAACTTCCGCTTTCCAGGAGGGTAGTTCAGTTCCCACTAAAGGATTGTGCCTTCCTAAACTTGGATGCTGTTTCTGCTGATGTTCTTCCCTTCATCATGAGCTACGTATGGCTTGGTGCTCGGCTGGGTGCCCACGCAGAGGTGATAATATTTCAATGGCAGATGAAATAACTCTTGCCCCTATAAGTTTGCAAAGCACTTTGAGATCCTCTAGGATGGAAGATATTATTGTTTGTTGGAGACAGTGTTTTCACTGTGCTTTACTTCCATTGCTCCTGTTAGATGTGTTGGTTTTCATTATATCTTCAGGTAAGGCTCATGTGAAGAGTTTCTGTTTTGTTTTCTCACCAGAGGAGTGATTCGTATTCAGATTAAAATGTTGTATTGCTTTAAGCCAACCTTCTCCTTGTGTGCTAATGGCAGGAGAGGGAGACGTAGGCGTTGACCAAGCTGGATTGTTTTTCTCCTACTGTATTTAGAAATTTTTCAAATGGATTTTTAGGAAGTCATGGGGACTTAAATGCCTGGCATGGGAGAGAACCCAGTTCTTGCATGTTTTAAGAATAAGAGTCTGTTTAGGCTGCAGAAACGTACTACCAGCCATATTGTCAAAAAAAAAAAAAAAAAAAAGAAGAGAAAAAGAAGAGAATTAATGGTATCTTTTAAGTTGAAGGTATCTGGGGTGGGTGTATTTTTTTTTTGTCATATTTGTTAATGTGGTCCTGTATCTTCTTTCAATTCATAACACTAGTTTTTAAGACAGTTGCTTGCTCCTTTCTTGAGGCAGTGAGTCTGTAGGTATTTTCTGCAGCATAGCTGAGGCCATAAGCTCACGATCTCTGCTGCTGCTGCCTGATGCTTTCTTCAAAGGACCTGATTGCTACCCACAGAAGAGAAGACGTACAGTCTAGCGCACATTTCTTGTTAGAAATGGATGCTGGCTAGTCCAGTCCAAACCTGATCAAGAAGTTTTACCACAGGAACTCAAAATCAGAGAGAACACGCTGAGATTCTAGCTGGGGGTTCTTAAGTGTTCAGAGCTGAATTGCATGGTCGCTTGAAGCTTGAAGTGAATGTCTTAGATCTTGTGGCGTGTACTGCCTGTCTCATAAACAATCAGCCTGAGGTGGTAACTTATTTCATGGAAATCTATAAAATTTAGGTGAATTCACGTGATTCTGACTACCTGAACCTACTCAAGAGGAGCTTTGCCATGTTTTAAACTTCAAGCACAGCTCAGTCTGTTTTCTTCCTTGGTACTTCCAGGTTGATCTTGGCAGCATGAAATGATCCTTCACCACTTGCCCTTTTCATTCCCACAGACTTCATGAAACTGGTTGAATGTTCCTAAGGTGCCTCGAGGTTTTTAGGTAAATGTGATACATGAAGAAATGTTGGCACTTTTAAAGAAGCACTTGAGGAGCTACTGAGCCTTGGAGGATCTGTTGACTTTGATGGAATATCTATGGCTGTGCCCTTTGCATTGCTTTGAGATTTCTATTAGAGCAACAGGCTGAGGGCATTGAGAGGATCAAAAACGTTGTGTGTTTCTGTTGGCGTACAATCAGAATTTAAGTGTTTCCGAGGAGAAGAAAATAGAAAAGACAGTGACAGTTCTTTGTAACTGATTGTAGTTTCTTTCACCATTGAAGAGCTGGTGAGGCAAATGTGAGACCTTGGTTACATGTCACCTAGATACTTTATGACTTCAGAACATTTGAACTGGAATCACTTGCAATTAGCACGGGCTTGGCAGAAACTGGCACTGCCACTGTTTGCAAAGAAACTGTGTAGTCCACTTGTGCCAATGGGAAAAATGTTGTTTCCAGGTAGCACAGGTGTAGTCTTGAGGTGCTGTCTGTGCAGTGAGTGCACTTGCAGCAACTGATGGTGCCCTTGATGGGACACTAGCAACTGTAGAAGTGAGAGCATAGACGGCTGTCTTCTGTACCCAGTCTCTCACCCATACACTATGGTCTTTAAACTATTTATCATCATGGCTACACATTCCTTAGGCAGCTGTTGGTGTTTGGGAGCTTTTAGCTGCATTGCTTTTTAGAATCTGGACCCTTGAATGGCCCAGGGAATCATGACTGTTGCTCAGCTCTTCATATTTTTTGTTGGTCAGATGAGGCAGTTTCCACTACAGTTGGCTGTGGTTAGGCTGATGCAGAGTGCAACCTCTTGTAGACCCAAATCTGAGATCAATTGCCCGCTCAACACAATAAATTATATCTAAGAGTTCCTTAAATAAAGGAATTAATGAAGAGCAGAGGGTACCTGCTGGACCCCATTTTCTGTTTTGCTGCTCAGAGGCTGGGCAAGGTGTCTCCTGCCTGCTTGATGAAGCCTGGGAGCTTGTGAGTGGGTGGCGTGGGAACTGGGGACAACTGAGGATTTGTACAGGGATTCAGAGTTGCTCCCTGGGGCAGAAAAATAAACGTATGATTCTTGGCCCTAGAATGAAGAAGGCAAGACGCCGTGGACTTGTTGCAACCCGTGCAGTCTGTGAATGTTTTCTTCTTGTCAGATGCTGCTGTCACAGAAGTAATTTTATTGCCAACAGGCAGAGGGAATGAACTAGTGAAGTTAGAAAGAGGGCTACTTGTTGAAGGGCTTTGTGTTGTGAAAATCAGTGCACCAAATGTATAGTTCTTTACTTTCTGCTCTTGCAATATTTGTCTACCTCATCTGGGAAGCAGGGGAGGGATGGTGGTGCGTGCAGGAGGTGAATCAATCTCATCCAGGAGAAAATGTGTGTTCAGATGAGGAGGCATTTTGCATACAATGCCTGAAATCAGCCCTTAAAATAGCACACTCCACGTCTTGGTGATGTGTTGAATATACCTTGATAAGAAACAGTCTGATTGAAATATTGAGCTGCTTGTTGTGGATCAGCTGTGAGTCATCAGGAAACTGAAAGTCTTGAGACAAAACTCACCCCCTTCAGCCTTTTTGGGAGAAGCAGGAATTAGTTGTAGATGGGAAGTAATTAATTGTTCTGCGATTGTCATAAATAGGTAGGAAACAACAAGCTGCTACTGAAGTATTTATATCCTAAGCCGTGTCTTGTGAGCTCAGCTATCAAAAGTCTCCATCAGAGAGGGACAGTGAAAAAGAAGGTTCTCTGGAATGAGCAGCACTTCCCACCTACATATGTTTAAATGAGATAGGATGGAGGTGAGCTCGTAGGTTGCATGCTGTAATAAACCATTTACTAGGATAATGGCTGCAGGCTACAAATGCCATTTCTACTTAGTCTGTCTATTGAACGCAAACATTAAAAAAGGAAAAATCAAAAAGACTCTACCTCAGTAAAGGCTGTAATACTCTTAATCCCCAGTGTACTCAATCAGCATTAACTCAGCCAATGTCGCAACATCCCGCAGAGGGAGATGACATGTATGCACAGCCTTCTTCGTTAGTCTGAGGAAACTGAGGCAGTGGGAAGGACTTCAGTTGTGGCTTCTGTTTTTTTTTTAGACCGGGACAAAATCCTGGGCAACAGCCTGGCTTGACTGTGAGCAAGGTGGTGCTGTCCTTCGGTCCTTGGCAGGAGTGTGGGAATTCTGACTTTCAGGGACTAATCCCCTAAATTTAGGGTTTCCTTTGGAGAGATTTGCTGCCTGCTGTTACCAACAGCATTGCCCCGCGTGTTGGAGTCGCAAAGGACACATCAGCACAGCTGGCAGAGGTGGATTGTGAGGGGATGAATGCATGCAGGAATATCTCTCTAATTTAGTGAGTAGCTGTAGCCATTATGTATCTGTCTGTCTGTGGAATATTGATGAAAATCCAGATGCTGTGAAAAGAAAGAAGAGAATCAAGATGATCAAATACCTGTTTAAAAAAAAGAAAGGCCAAGGAAAGGGAGCTTGATGGCTTTGTGTTTGTCTGCGGTGAAGTCATGGCAACAGAGCACACATTTAGCAAATTAACTGTTTCTCTATCTTACAAAAAAAAAAAATCGAATGAAAATGATGGAAGGGAACATCCTTTTATCTCTATCAAATGAGTGCATTTGTGCCAAAGCAAAGGAGTCATCCTGGGGAGTTTGCTCCAGAGAGCGTGCACTTTATTAGAACGGAATGTAATAGTTGTCCCAGAGCTGTAACCGTAAGAGCCTGGTGCCCTAGGCAAGCGCTTTCTGTAACAGGAAAACCAAAGTTTGGTTCCTGTACCCGTATGATGTTTAAGGTCCCTTGCAACCCAAACCATTCAACCCAACCAATGAAACACACACTTAGAGCATAATTTTGAGTTCTTGGTTGTCTGGGATTTCAGCTCAGTTAAGCTCTGCTTACAGCTTTCAGAATGGCTGTAATCTTATTGCAGTTCCTTACAGTAATGCCTCGTTTGAAAATTATTTAGGCAGCCGGGACAAAATGCTAGTGCTACTTTACATGGATGTACCTAAATACTTGTAAAAAGCCAGTTGCCTTTAAGCGCCTTTGACTTTAATTGAGACCTAGGTTTCTTTTTGCCCAAGACTCCTTTTTAGCTCCTAACCTTAGCAGCATTTGAAATAATTTTCACCCAAGCCCTGGAAATAACCCTCTGTGCTACTTCTGTTTTGATGTTCGCTGCCCGTCTCCGTCCACAGACCGCTCTGTGAAGCAGTATGCAAGGGTGAGTTGCACAGTGACTGTATTGATAGGCACAAAAGCTCATTTTACATCGCTGAGAATCTCACGTAGGAATTCAGAAATTGTTCATCTTGATGATGACTGGGAGCAGGCTCCAGGGATAATCACAAACTCAAATGTGGTGCTTGAGGCGCCTGGAAAGTGATGTTTCTCTTAAGTAGTGTTTTCCAACTGGATTGAATTTTACTTTGTGGCTCTTCTAGAGGTGATTTTGGGCAATGCCTTATGGTTTTCATGAGAGCGTTTGACAGCAGATATAGGGCTCTTATCTGTATGAAGGAGTGAAACAGTTTAGGGGAGGCTTTTAAGGATGATTTCTCTCTGATGTTGTTTCTGTCAAAAATGTTGGGGAAGCTTCAGTCTAATTGGAAATGTGACCATTCATTGACACCAATGCTCACCAGGTGACTGAGAGTTGTCATACATTGCGTCTCATACCTAGATGAAACTTGTGCCTTTCTCCTCCAACTTAAACTTTGGTTTAATGAGAGAAAAGTGGGAACTGAGTATAGCTGGATGAATTTTGGTCAGTGAAGGAAAACCACAGTCATTTCATACACAGGTAGATATCTCAGATGCTGTTGTGGAGGTCTTCCATATAAAAAGGCAATGTTTAAGGACTTTTTTTGGAAAGTACCTCTTTCCGGAGGGACCTTACGTGAATAGTGGGGCTCTTCACATTGGTAAATTGACGCTTCCCAGCTCAGCCTTATGCCGGTGTATTTGCAGCAGTAGTTGGCTGTTTCTTTCCACTTTTTCCTCTTCTCCAAGGCTGGATGTAACCTTCACTTTAGCTGTTAACAGTTTCAGAGCAGAAGGGGCAGCCTCCTGCCAGCGTTCCCCATAGGCTCGAATATGGATGCCCAGAGGGAGGAGAGCATGTGGGCAAAGGTGAGAGTGCAAATCCGAGGTGGTTGCACCTGAGGTTGTCTAGAGGCTTTTAAGGAGTAACAACTCACATCTTGGGCTTTCCGAGGGGAGGGATGAGATCCTCAAACAGGAACACTAGCAGCTTAGAGAGCCCCAGAGCCGTGAGTTGTCCCAGCACTCATGGGGTGAGTAAGTGTGGTGGAAAAGCCTTAGCAACTGCTGCCAGACAGCTGGGAAGATGCAACCCACGACGTCTGCTGTGTCTGAGATCTTTGTAAAGTCTCTCGCATCCTTCCTCAAGTTTAGTTTTCCAGTGGAGGCTGTCACAGTAATGAGAATGTCTCCCATCTGCTTCTCACATGGCTTGGCACATTTAGCCAGAATATATATATTTTTATTATGGGGTTAGCCAGTGGTAACCATGACGATTAGACTTATCACGCAGCATTTTTTCCCCCTCCTTGAGCCAGTTTGAAATGCTGACAATTAAATAGATACAGTACACTTTAGAGATCCATCAGTCTCTTTGTTGTCTTGACAACCAGAGTATATTTAGAAATGTAACAAGTACATGGAGTTCAATTGCACTTTTGCTAAAACACAGTTTTGTAGCTTGAGAATTTAGTCTGTGTTGTTTGTAGATCCAGGTGCTTATCTGAACTGTGCCTTGACTTTCTCTTTGGTCTCTCTGGGAAACTCCTGTGTAGCAGAGGGGAGGCTTGGTGGGTGGAAGGAGGGTCCCTGTCAGGCAGGGGAGCGTGTTGGAGAAGCCGTGCATGGCAGGGGCTTGGGTGAGGGCCTGGCAGCCCCTGTGTACATAGGTACTGGCTATACCGTACCCCCAGGTACTTGTGGTGCCCTGTACCACTGGGTACTCATGGTTTGGTTATTGATTTGTAGTGCAAGAAGAATGTGTGTGATTATTGTCCCAGATCTACTTTTCCCGCAGTTCCAGCTCAACAAATGGTGCTGAGGAGCAGTAAGCAGTGTGTCCAGGCATCTTTTCCATCTCCCACATGAGCTGCTGTCATGGTTCAGTAGCACTTTGATGTGAAAGGACTGTAACATGTGCACAATGATGGCAGAGCACGATGGCTTGCCTCCTACACCTAAGGCACCCAACCTTTAGTAATGACTGAGGACTGCTCTCTGCCACTGAAGGAATAGTGGATACTGCTTCTCCATATCCCTTTTTCTCTTTTGTCTTTGATTTACTGGGGGTGTGTTTATTTGATTTTAACAAAATGCTAATTTATTTTTGTTTTTATTTTTTTGGACCCTTCTCATTTGACTGGCAAAATTGAGCTCATCCTCTCCTTATTCAACTGAAGTAGCAGCGTAGGGGCTAACTGTCTAGAGCTATGGGTTTTTAAAGCTCCGTGCAGGGCTGGAGGAGCAGAAGGAAATATGATGGAGTGTGCCTTGCAGGGCTCTAAATGTCCCTGTCTCGCACCACTCTTGTGCACATGCTGATGGTGGGTGCATGTTGAGTGGCTATGCTACTTTCTTCTCTCTCCCTTTTGAGCCAGCAGAGAGCTGTGGTTGGTGCATTCATGTGCAGCGGAGCACAGTTTGGGTGTCACAACTGTACCCCTAAATGTGGTGACATGCAAGCCCAGAAGAGCAGCTGGGACATGTTGCTCCCATCTGCTACCGTCTTGCTGCAAGGTGCAGGCTGGCACCCTCAGTGCCCTTGTTAGGTTCTTAGCACAGGACCTGGCAGTGCCACCACATAGCTTAACACGCTGGCTTGCAAAGCTGTTTGTGAAGCGAGAGACACCCAGACCTAAGGATCTCAGAGTGTTTTCCTGCCTTCAGTGATAAATGAATAAAATTAAAAGCAACTGAGTAAACAGTGTATATGTTCCCCACCACTCCTCTGTCTGGCTGAAAGGGATTGCGATGCTGGTCAGGGCTACCCTTTTTAAAAGGTTTGCTGTTTGAGGAGCTGCTAAAAACTGCTTCTTTCCAGTGAGGTTTGGTGGCCCTTCATAATCCACACCTGAACCCTGGGACAGGCCCTGGGGTGATCATGGATTTTCTGCAAGACTTCAGGCAAGACTTTTCCACCTCTCTCTGTCTGTGGCCTAGCTTATGGTTGATGCTTGACAGTATAATTTGGGCTAGACAACTTAAAGACCCAAACAAACCAAGACTCTCCTTCATCATCAAAGTTGTGGAAACACAATAATCTGAACAGGAGCTTGATTACAGTGGACGGGGTGGCCTTTTGCCCAAGGGTACCAGTTAATTTGCTGAGATGGGTTAAAAATGGCAACTGTGGGTCTATGGTACGGTTGTGATGATGGTCAATAGACCCACCCTTGGACAGAGAGCTGTAAAATCAGGTTGTAGCATTGCTCTCCTGCCGGGGACCATGGTCAGCATGAGCTTGACACTGGCATGCTTTATCACGGGGGATGAGGAGGGCTTGAGGGAGAGGAGCCTGACCTCAGATCAGCTGTAATGGACAATGTAGCGCATCTGTGTTTCCTGGAATATGCATCATCCTGTCTGTCCACTATATCTGAAATGTAA
Source organism: Piaya cayana (assembly GCA_013389865.1). Classification (NCBI taxonomy): domain Eukaryota; kingdom Metazoa; phylum Chordata; class Aves; order Cuculiformes; family Coccyzidae; genus Piaya; species Piaya cayana. The sequence goes on along the minus strand of WAAB01012092.1, from coordinate 121,932 downwards.
TTTATTAAGGTTCAAAAGGAGCAGAGGATATATTTGTTCTAGTGTGATTCTGCTTTCTTCATCCTTCTGTTCCTTTTTAATTCAGTATCTGTCAAATAACATGGGTGATATTTTCACTTTGTGCACAGCTCAATTTCATTTTTCTGTTTCCTTTGCCCCCTGAATTTTACCAGTTTCTGGATAAAAAGCCAAAAACGTTGTGTGTATCTACTCCAAGTTTGTTTGTAAACTGTTAACATGCCTTTTTTCAAGTGTTTAATAGCTGTTGGGGTTTATTCTTAAAATACAACCACCAAAACCCAAAGATGCTAATGAGTATTCAAGAATGACTTAAACAAGTTGTCCAAATCAATCTGACAAAGATAATGGTCTTCTTATGGAAGATATTTAGCTGGAGGTTGGATGAGCTGTAATATTTATGGGCCTGTAGATCCTTAACCAGACAAAATCAGAGTAACTCCTTTGATTTCAGTGGAACTGTATCTGTTTATTACAACTGAGGCTTAGGCAGCACTTTAGATGCAAATTGCAGTCTCTCTGAAGTTAAGTGGGGTTTTGATTTAATTATTGGAAGCAGTAATGTCAGCAAAGGAATGAAGAACTGGGACCCACATACCCCGCAGTCTGTAACTTTGAGTTGATCTCTTTCCCTTACTGTCAGGATCAGATTCCCTTGACTGGGGCTGGTAATTAAAATGCAGCTTCTCTTAAGCATTTCCAAAAGGCAAGCAGAGAGGGTGGAAGTGCAGGCTATGCAGATTATGTATGTATCTCTACATACTTTGCAGAAAATGCAAGTAGTTATGTTGTTCTCTCTAACTGCTCATAGTTGGGCTGTTGACCCAGAACTCGTATTTTCTCGCTCTGAACATATGCAAAGGCACAACTTCTGAATTATCAGGCTGTAACACAGAGAAGTCTGGGATCTCCTTTCCTCTGATGTGCTTGTGTCCGTGTGGCACTTGGGAGACAAAGACCACTGCTCATCACCCCCCTCTGTGTGTGGTATAAGTGATTCACCATGCATTCATTTCTGGTCACATAAGGGGCATTAGTTTAAAGCAGGCTTGAGGCATAGGTTAGCGTTAGCTATTTGATGTCTTCAGTCAAAAAGCAACATCAAACAGGGAGCAGAAAATGTGTCATGCACAGAAAAATCTGTGAGATTTCTAAATCCCCTTTTAAAAAGTAACTATAAGAATAAATTCCACACTGTTGGCTTATACTGTCTCCTCTGTGGTCAGGACACCTGTCTGCCCCTTTGCGTTACTTGATATGAGCTTACAGTACTTGCAAAAATGTTAACATGATTTTTTTGTCATGGCAAATGTGAAAGGCATATCCAGGTCCTGTGTGGTCAGGTCCTTGGAAAATTTCTGTGCTTCATGCACCACAATGAAGCAACTGCTGCGATTCTTGTCCTCTGTGCTCTCCTTCTTCCACTGTGGACCAGGAGGATGAAACTGCTGCCCTTCCAAACTCAGTTCTCCTAAGCAAGGACAGCTGATGGTGGGGCTGATGGGTTTTAACCTGTTTTCCTTAAAAAAATAATGTCTGTGATTAGCTAGATGTGTCTTTCCTCCCTCTCTGCAATGATTTTTAACTCCGTGGTTAATCTCAGCCATGTTTGATAAGAGATAATTAGGGTTTAGGAAAACAGAAGTGAGGATGCTGTTACGTGAAGCTGGGGGTGACCTGGGGCATCTGGGAGTGTGTGTGTTCTTTTTAGCTGAGCACCCAGAAGGAAGGTAGGGTTGGAAGCAGGGTTAGGATTTGGGCTGTCCCACCCTGCTGTTTGATTTTTCCACAACTGATGTGTGTTTAATTCATCCCATCTCAGCTTTGGTTCTTCTTGGTGCTTGCACAGCGAAGCCATTGCCGCAGGAGTGACTCACTGGTGGCTTGAGCGGCAGAGGAGGCTGGGGAAGAAGCAGCCTTTTAAGCGTGAGAGGCAGAAGGGTGTCTGGTTAGGCTTTGAAAGAGACCTTGTTACCTGCAGCCCTTACGTCAGTGCCTTTCACCAGCTCTGCAGTGATTTAAGACTAGTAGCTTCTCTCCTAAATAAACCTCAGTTACTCCAACATTTGCTCAGATGTAATCTGTCCTGCTAGTGTGTGAAAAAACCTTATATGGGTCAAAACAAGGACAGACTGACATATGAGTTATATCGCTGGGGAGTGGGGGGAGAAAGCCGTGCTCTGATCCATACAGAAGAGCAGCTGCTTTTATGGAGCCCTTTTGGGGCTGTTTTCTTTGTGATGTGTCATAGCCAGGCAAAACATCGATTCTTACCTTTCTGTTTGCACCCACAGATAAACCCCGTGGAAGTGCCTGTCCATACATCTATCTGAGTGCCTGAGAGGGCTGCCTTGCTTCCAGGTGAGTAGCAGATAAGGTCCCAGGGCATCTGCCAACTGCTGAGATAGAGAGAGTGGGAAGACACTGGGATCACATTTGATCGTTCAGCGAATAATGAGTATTTCTCCAAAGTCTGGGGTGGTGGAGGCCAGGATAATCCAGGAGACTTGAGGTGGTTTTACTGTTTCTGGGTCCAAGATTGGAAGCAGCAAACATGCAGGGCCTCCTGGGAATGGGAGTTTTGTGGGGGCACGACTGCATGATACTGTGAAGAACTGCACTGATGCCAAGGGCTGTATTACTTGAACTTCTTTTTGAGTGAGACTTTCTTGCTTATGGACCTGAACTTGCTCCCTGTTCATGGCGTGGCTCTCTGTAGCCTGGATACGCTCCCAGCTGATGATGGAGAGCTGGCTCTATTGCTAGCTTCAGTGGGCAAAAGCAGAGGAGCATATAAGCCTATCAAGAGTAACCTGAGTAGCAATATATGTGAGGAGCAAGTTCACAGAATCACAGAATGATTTGGGTTGGAAAGGACCCTTAAAGGTCATCTAGTCCAACCCCCTTGCCACGGGCGTCTTCCACTCAATCAGGTTGCCCCATCCGACCTGACCTTGAGCACTTTCAGCGATGGAGCATCCACAACTTCTGTGCAAAAGGGTTCTGGTGTCTCACCGCTCTCACAGTAAAAAAAATTTGTCCTTATATCCAATGTCAATTCATTTTTTAGAATTACTGGTTTCATTAAACTCACTGGAGAAATATAGCCGTGACTTAAGTATCAGCCTGATAAACCACCCTGAGCTGTAGATACTGTAGATACTGAGCTGTAGGAGTTACTTGCCAGATTATGTGTAGGACATGAATTTGTCCTTTTCACCCATCCCACGATATGATGATTAATTGCAGTCAGGGTGAGCGTTCGGTTTAGAATGCAAAAAAGGGAGCAGCGTCAGGGCAGTAGGTCTGTCCTCAAGCCTCTCTCAGTTGTGCCGCCCCAAGAGTTAGGGGTGCTAGGGTGCTACAAATTCATGGCAATTCAGGAAAGAAAGCACCGAGCAGCCCTGTGGAGAAGTGGATAACGAATGAATAGGGATAGCTGGTAGCTGGTCTGTAACTGCTCAGTGGCCATGAAGTTCCCATAGAGGAGATGTGCCCTGGGAGGGTACAGTGGCTCGGGGCACTCCTCGCTGCAATGGTCTTTTCCCTGAGCCTGGTGGTCACACCAGGTGGCCACACGTGGTCCGTGCGCTGGGGGCTGCATTTTGAGCCAACGTGTATCCAGAACAACCCATAGCTGTGTAGGAGAGCGTGTGCTGGGTTTTGGTTTTGCACTACCCTTATGGTTTTGACTAGTGGAGTTCTTTTGCCTTGATGCTACCTGACTTGAGACTTAGAAGACATCTGTATGACTCGCTGAAATCAGGAGCGCTTCTTCTTTACCGTTATGTCACTGAATATAACTTCACTTTAATTTTGCCCTTCCGATAAGCAGTGCACATCCCTTCTTTCTTTCTTTCTTTGCCCTCTTCTTGGGTTTATTTTTTATTTGTTTTTTTGTCTGGTAAATTACAGCCGTCTGGAGATGAGATTTCAGCATCCTGTTTACTGCAAAACGTTGGGGACATTAATAAACGTTGAAAGACAAAGACAGACAAGGGATTAATAAGTAGAGGACAGAAGATTAATAGCAAGAGAGTAGAATTTGGTTCAAGGCCTGATCTTCCCAGTTGCTCGGTTATGGAAGATTAATGGCAGCTCTTCTGTTAGTCTCACTCTTTCTATGGCAGCTTTCCTGGCTAAGTCCAATAAGCTGTCCCAGGGGGGTGCTGTAAATATGAATTCTAGGAAGAAGCTTGTCCTTATAGACTTTTAACTAAATGAAACAGCATTTGTTTTGCTTCGTTTTCAGAGCTTAAGCAACAGCATCATTATATTTGTGAATGGTGAAGTTGGATATTTAGGTGCTTACAACTCCTCTTAAGACAAAACCATGTCATATAATGTATCTTGCCAAGCAAACTGTCTCCAGCAAATTGTTTTTTACTTTGTGCCCTGTGCAAGAGATTTATTTCTCTTCCCATGACTATTTTTTCAGCTTTGTTTCCATGGAAAATTGGGCTCTTGACCTATTGCATCTGGCCTCTCATTAGGCTTTGTGTGAGATTAAATCATTGTAAGGAAATGCTAACTTTGCAAAGGGCATTCCTGGTTAAATTTTCTGGAGAACTGTGAAACATGGGACTGCATCACAGAAAGTATTTATTCTGGTAGAAGGGCGCATACTATTTTGAGTGTCCTACATAGCAAATTATCCTTAAACTCCTACTTTAGGGCTGAAATTGCCAAGTTAAGCATTGCAGTAGTCCTTGGGTGTCTGTCCTCATGTATTTTCATATTTTCATTAGAAAGATGATCCCTAGCTCCTCATCCATAGGGTTACAGTAATACACAGGTATGTCCATAGCCATTTTGGGAAGGAAGCAGATGTATTCCCTAACGGTAAATGGCGTGAAAACAGGGCTAACATCAGAACTTCATGCAGCGATAGCTGAATTTCTTTTCGAGGGAAGAAAGGCTGTGCACTGCTTCGGTGTCCCTGTAACAAAGCCGTTCCCCACTCCTCTGCTCTTGTATGCTGTGCCCTTAGCTTTTCGGAAGTTAATTGATTTGTCCATATTATGATTCTCTCTTTAATTTTATTTGTGTAAAGAGGAACACACACTAATCTTTCTCCAGAGAAATCTTTCACGCTGCTCCTCTTTGAATGTTGGCTCCAGGTCTGTCACGTTTCTTAATGAGTCTCTAGCTAAACAGCTATGGTTCCCACATGCTCCAGACTTGACACACGTGCACTTGTACACACGTGTGCCTGCTCCCAGTTGAACCAAGCAGCCTGCCTGCTCCCCTCACTCGCTCGCTGCTTTGGGATTTGTGTTAGCAAGGCAGCACCTCCCCTGGAAGCCCTGCGAGCAGTAGGGGGCTTTACACCTGCAAGTGTAGATAGACCGAGCATCAAACGAGCAGTCCTGTGAACTGAAAAGGCCGCAACCTCTTTATTACACTCACTTTATCATGACTCATTTAATGCTCTTCTCTGGGACCCTGGATTCCTGTGGACGGTGCTACCTGTGAGGAGGACCTGAGCTAGCGCTGAACATGGGGTCAAATACCCAGCACTGAATTACTTGTACACCACTGGATACCAGGTCTTTGATAGCTTGTTTTTAATGAAGATTCCTCCTGTAATTCCTAGAATATCTTGCAGCGCAAAAAAAAAAAAAGTGAGCTGTGTGTGTATATTTTGCTGTGGGCTGAATTTTTTTCCTGCTCTTCACAGTTCCCCCCATGAACAGGGAGGAAAGGGAGGGGGAAGCAGCTGACTGCTTTTTTTGTTGTTGTTGTTTTTCTACTTGACTTCTGTGAAATATGCTGTGATCAATTGCTCCCAACTAACAAAATGTTTTTGTTTCTTTTCGCAAAAGCATATGGGAACTGCGGGAAAAGCATATGGGTGTTTTTAGGAAAACATATTGGTGAATGGACAAATTATAGTGATGCCAATATGCTTTGGATGTCTGGCTAGACCACTACTACTACCACACTTGCTGGCATGCAAACCCATCTACAAGATTTCCAGCACGTGAATGGTGTGTAGCCGCTCCTAGGGGAACGCAGGCTGTGCTGCATCAGACCCCTGTTAAAACAGCATTGTGATCTTCTTCAGTGTGCGTGGCTGCTTTGCCACGTCCCAGACCAGGCTTTGGGCTCGAGTTTATGGCAGCATATCCATTCTCTCTGTAGTCTGAGCCCAGAGGTCCACTTGCAGCTGGCTGTGAGTAATGGTAGTGGTAACCTTTTTTCTTTCTAAAGCCCTGGACTGCATTCCTGATAACACCTGAGCATCTTGCAGACAGGCTCAGCCGCCTCTGGTTTCCCTCTGCTGCTCTGTCAGGTCTTTCTGCGTTAGCTGGAGCTATTGTTTTTAATTTCTCTATCATTTGGTCGAGGGAAGGACTGGGGGTGGACTTGGCAGGGGGGGAATGCTGAGGGGATTCAGTGGTCTTGATTGGTTAGTCAATTCTGGTGGCTTACAGCATCCCTACAGCTTGAGCTGCCCTGCTGTGGATCCTCGTGCAAAGAGAAGTCCTTGGTAGCTCCATCTGGACAGGCTGTCCATACAGTTGGTTTTGTCCTTTGCAGGTGAGGGTGGTGAGACAGAGGAGGGGACAAAACACATGGCTAGGTGGTAAGCAAGATGCATACGTGGACAGTCAATTAGATGTCATGTTGTTTATGTCATTTCTGAGCCTGCACTCTCAGATATTCTGAGTGGTAATTCAGAACCTTCTGTTGGTTTTCCTCCTAAGCTGTCTTTGGGATGATTTGCTACTGAGTAATTTTACATTATTTAATGTAGCAACTTTCCTTACAGCTCTTTTGTTCCATGAGACAATTCCCTATTTTATTATGCAAACAGTACATTAAGATCCTTGTGGGCCAAAGGTCCCATCAGTGCTCAAGATGACGCCAAAGAATTAGGTTCTTTCAGAAATTATGATTCGCTTCTCTAGCTTTCTTGGAGTTCTGCTTTAACTGCTTTTGATATTACACATGCCTTTTAAAAAAAAAAATTCAGCACTTCCTAAATGTTACAGAGCTCAAAAGATACACTGTATGCCTTGTCACAATATTTAATACAGAGTGCTATTTACAGTAATGAATCAAAATGTCAGTTTTTAAAATATGAACTGTGTCAGAGTGTTCCTACTTTGCACAAAACTTTGATATGACAGTTTGTTAATCATATGACTATTACATCAAATGTGTCTCAGAGTACTTTTGCTCAACAAAGTCTTTTTTTTTTATTCCTTCCCCCTCCATTTTCGCTGTTAATTCGGATAGAGTTGTTTGACTAAATGCACTTTGATTAGAGGTTGGAAGAATCCGGAGCTGAATGCTTTTGCCTATTGCCGGATAGGATATATGTGTTTGTATGATCGTGGTCACCTCGCCTTAGGTACAGCTTGGTTTGAATCACCTTTACCTCGTGTCCCCAGTGTTTGCCCCAAGCCTGCTGTGTGCTGGGGCTCAGGCAGCAGCTGGTGGACATGAGCCCTGGTCGAGCAGCACGGATGCCTCCAGTTATAACTTGGGGCAGCTGGGGTAGAACTGTCTCTTGAGTAATAAAAAGCTGGCTTACATCACAACGTTTCTAATCCCTCTGGCTTTAGAATAAAGAGATTAGTAAAATAAAAATCTCAAGGCTGCCTGTGCTGAAGAGGTTTTTGTGCAGGGTGGAGTTGGTGTTGCTCCTGGGGGAGTAGGAGGCTGGGGATGCCAAAATCCTTTCCCCAGTATGTTTCATTACTCTGCACCCAGGACAAGGAGTGTGTTTGTGCCCTGAACTCCCTTCTGTGATTTTAGACCAGGGTACTTTTACTTTTTACTGCTTTGTTTGATTATCTGTAAAATAGGAGTAATTAATGGATACTCTTTAATGCACGAGTCTCCTTAAAGCTGATTACTCATACAACTGTACTTCTTGATGAAGATGAGGGGTATGTTATGTAGATAACTGTGCTTTCAGAAACAGCCACCAGAAGGAGGAATATTTGGGATGTTAATGCAAAGATAAGAGGCCAGAGGGGAGTCTCAGGTGTAGCAGAGCCATGTGCATCTGCCCATAATATCTCTGTGCTGCTAAAGCCTGGGGCTTCAGATGGATTGGTGTTGCTTATTAAACTTCTTACAGTTATTGTTGTGTAAGTCTTACAAGTGCAGTATATCTGACCTGGAGCTGGCCCAGAATAGCTATGGGGACAGGAGGAGCCTGAAAAGGCAAAAATCTGTGTATCAGCAGTCCATTAAAGAAAATCTTAGAATCAAAAAATCAGAGGAAGGTTTGGGTTGGAAAGGAACTTTAAAGATCATTTAGTCCAATCCCCTGCCATGGACAGAGAGGTCCTTTACTAACTAGATCGGGTTGCTCAGAGCCCCGTCCAACCTGACGCAACGTTTCCAATGATGAGGCATCCACAACTTCTCTAGGTAACCTGTTTGGGTGTCACACCACTTTCATTGTCAAAAAAAATTCTTCCTTAGGTGAAATCAGATAGTCTTCTTGGGTTCTGATTAGCTTGACCTTTCAGCTAGGTGTGTCTATTAAATAACAACCTCAGCTCTTTCACTAGCATTACTGAAGAAATCATAAATTGTTTTCAGGGATTTATTCACGTTTGATTGTGCTTTTGACAGCGCGTTAGCCAGCTCTTGTATGTGGAAGGCCCAGGTGAGGGCACTGGATGTATCTGAAGTTTGATACGCTGGGTCTCACCAGTGGAAAGAAGTTCGGGAGAGTAAAGGTGTTGCTGTAGTATCTCTCCAGGTAATATCCTGCTGATAGAGGAGGTGAGGAAGAAAATATAGAGGAAAGGAAGGGGAGAAGGAGGTGGCTGATGTGAGGGCTGTGCCTTGTATGGACCAACAGGGAGCCTGAGAGAAGCTGTCTGGTGAAGACCCAAAAAAGGCTCCTACAGAAACCTGTCTAGGGTAGAGGGACTTCTTGCAGCGAGGGCCAGCAGGGCCAATGTGAAGGTGTCACTGCACAAATCATGTCTTTGTCACCTCTGTTGAGCGAGTGCTGCTGCTTGCTGCATTCTGCCATCCCTCAGAGGAAAGGCATTGGAATATGCTGCCCAGGGAGGTGGTTGATTTGCCTTCCCTGGAGGTGTTTAAGGCACGAGTAGACGAGGTTCTGAGGGACATGGTTTAGTGTTTGATGGGAATGGTTGGACTCGATGATCCGATGGGTCTCTTCCAACCTGGTGATTCTGTGATGCTGTGATTCTGTGAAAATTGATTATTATTCAATTTTCATTTTAGACAAACTGCATTGTTAGTGTGATGATTTTTTCTTTTATTATCATTACTGCAATGGATAGGAAAGGAGCTCTAACAGATGTATGATTAGCAGGGCATGAAATTAAAAATGTTTGCGTACAAGGAAAAGGTTGTTTACTACCAAATACCTAATTTGAAAACTAAGCGATACTCAGATTGGCTGGGCAATCCTGCAGCAGGCATGCAGCCCCCTTCCCTCCCTCTCCTCCAGCAGCATTGGCTGAAAAGTAACAATATTTTAAATGTTACCTTTATTAAAAGAAGTAATAACACAACTGAAAGGTCTGTACCTGCCTTTGGAAGCAGAGTATCTAAAGAGCTTGTTCTCCTGCTCTTGCTCCAGCCGTGCCGAATCAAGAACCTACTTTGACTAATGCTTTAAGCATCAGGGGCAAATTGAGCATTTTCTATCACAACTCTTTTGTATGGAAAATAAGGTTTTGATTGAATAATCTGAGTGTGGGTGTACACATGGATGAAACAAAATATTGAAAAATGCGTATTTAGAGTCACTGTTGCAGCATACGTGGAGAGTTGCGGATTGGTGAACAGTCCCCAGTCCTTTCCCCCTCTGTGTGAGTCAGTCTTGTCACCAAACCACATCTCTTGTGTCCACACAACCTGAGAGTCCCCAGTAGACCAGGACAGTGGTGCCTTCTGGGGTATGTAGTCTATTTGGGCACTTCAGAAACCAGCTTTCCACACCTACAAATGGCGTAGATGCTGGGATTGCACTTTTGCATGGTGATACTTTCAGGCTCTGATAGAAAGCCATCAGCATTTAGGTTTTTTCTCTTAAAAGCACTGAAGGGTTTTCCCCCATAGAAAATATGTGTCCCTTTTATTTTCTTTTTTTTTCATAGTAATGAAATTTTTAGTTTGAGAAAGTGATCTCTTGTCTTACGAGCTCTACTTGTGATGCATGATTCTCAGGTACAGGTGCTCTTTCGTGATTTTGAAAAAGCAAGGTTAAGAAATGTGTGCCAGAAACACTTTGTTTATCTGTATTCTGATGTTAAGATATGCCTGGTCCTACCTAGGACTGAATGTTTACCAGGTACTTTGAGTTTCTCATTGTTGTTTTTTTGTCCTGTAAAAGAAATTTGTGGCCAAGTTCGAGGCTGATACTAGTTAAAGTCTGTAGAGCTACTCATGTGTAAAGTTTCACCTGGGTGAATGTTCGCAAGGGTCCGGACCTGAGGCATCGTCATGATGGATTCTGTCTGCTGAGCCTGGATGGCATTGAGCAGAAAATAGGAAGAGGGCTGAAAGATTGTTCCTGCTCTCTGGGAACAATTGAGACAGAAAATTGCTTCCAGGATTTCTTCACTTTTTCACAGAGGGTAATCAGCCTGTGTAATTCTCTGCCACAGGAAATACTGCCTGAATCAGTTACCCAAAGACAGCAAGCACAGTTTAGATAGCAGCTGGAATATCAAAAGCACAACGGTTCCTTACTCGGAGGTTTGATTTTTTTGGTGTAGTGGCTGGTGTCATAGGATGCCATAGTGATGCAACTAATATGGAATCATAGAATTGTTAGGTTGGAAGAAATCTGTGAGATCATCGACTCCAACTGTACCTGTCTACTACTAAATCATGTCCCCAAGCACCTCATCCACACACCTTTTAAAATGACAGATAATTGAGTATTGACTTAGATACTCTCTGTGTCGCTGGTACGTGGTTGGACTGATCTCCAGACTTTGGTTCCCTAAACAAGAAGGTAAGTTCATATGCTGAGATTGTATAATAAATGAAGTTTTTCTGGGTGTGACACTCATGTGACGCTCATGTGGAGGAATTTATAGTGGTTACAGTGAGACGATTGATGTCTGGTAACTTCAGTCCTGTTCTTAGCTCATTTTTTATCTTTGCTCCATAAATGCAAGAAAATCACTATTTCTGCACCTTTATTTGTTCATCTGGAGGTTGGGGCAGCACTTGGGCTATTTGCAGGAGTGTGTGTTAAGTTTCAAATCAGGCCTTTCAGCCACATGTTTTATTGCAAGTTGTAGGGGAAATTATTTAAATTTTTTACTTGAGTGAGATTCAGTGTGGCCAAATCACTGCATGAGCATTATACCTGCTGGGCAGTGAAATCTGATTCCCAGATTTCCACTAGCAGGTCATAATAGGCCAAAGGATCATGAGTTGCCAGAAGAGAAAAGAATAAAACAGAATGAAGTTGGTGTTTGGTTATGGGCTCTGGATGTCATTGTTCCTGGTTGTTCATCTGGGTAATGTTTGCTTTTGTGTTGTTTTTGTCCGTGTCTGTGCTTCTGTGCACATGGGGGAAAGGAGGACAAATATCACTGGGGTGGATTAGCATTAAAAAATAGTTAACTGATCAAAGCCATAAAGCTTGTCCAAGTGAATTCTTCAGAGAAATAGCTTTGAGTTTCCCAAGCAGCCGCAGGCCATGAAAGCGAAGCGCTATCATTCAGAGATGCAAAAAATCCCCTTCTGTTGGAGCGTTGGACCTATTTGTTCCTTTTTAGGAGGGCATTCAAAATGTTTTCCTAATTTTCTTCTGAACAGCTCACTGCTATCCATCATGAGCCTTCACCAGCTGAGATAGCTTCGCTCTCCCTCAGTTTTAAGCCTCCTTGAAATCTGTTTATCTGAACTTTGCATTTGGGTACCTTTCGTCTCTGTGCACTTTGCAATGGGATAGCTCTTCCAGAGCACCTTTTGGCTCTGAGCTCAAAGGGTTGTAAAGAAGGACCTTAATGTTCCCAGTGTCTGGGTGGAGGTGACAAGGAAGGCAGCATGCAGGAGGAGGGTGATGCCTAGAAAGATTTCCTTCATGGCCCAAAGGGACGTTCCCTGATGCTGGGTTCTGTCTTGTCATCAGTCCTGCCCCAACTGGAATCATAGAATCATAGAATCACCAGGTTGGAAAAGACCCACTGGATCATCGAGTCCAACCATATGGAGCACCAGCCCTGCCAGGTCTTCTGCAGAGCAAGTGGGGCAAAGTGGGAGGGAATTTTGTTTTTACTTGCATGGAGGAAATAAAGCACATTGTTAGGCTGCTCAAAGAAAGTTATTGAAGGCTCATACTGAAGGTTAGGCAACCAGCCTCTGGGAATTGGGCACATAAATTTGCTTTATGCTTATGTAAGTCTCTCTTCTGCGGTGTTTTGCTTTGTCGCTGCTTTTTAAGATGTACAAAAGAGTGAAGTGCTGATGTATGGTCTATACATAGAATATTTGGATAGCGTGGTCATTAATAGGAATGAAAATTACACCGTGGTGGCTCAGAACTTGCGGAGAAAAAAGAAATTAAAAACTCTCAGAAGACTGGAGGTGCTTTGTAGCTGGAAGTGCCTGTCACCCTGCAAGGACTCGGCTGTCCTTTTCAGGTTCAGTTTTCTCTTACTGAAAATATTTTACTGCCTAATATCTAATAGTTTTTTTTAATGCTGCTTAATCGTATGCATATCTCCCCAAAAGAAATACACACATTTTTCATATTTTTCAGCTCTTAAAAATGTTCAGCTTTAGGGTCCCAGGGGAGGAGAAGTGTTGATGACTGTATCCCAGGTGCCTTTCGAGCAGAGAATTCCACTTTTACTTCCTTTCTGAAATGGGGAGTTATATTTTCCAGATAATCCAAATTGTGATGTAACCACATTTAAAATGCGAGTGTGCATGTGTGTATATATATATTTTTTTTTTTTTCATGGGGACTCAATGAGAGTCTTTAGTAGATTCTTCTAGAAACTACAATCATCTTCCTAAAAGGTGGGCACTGCATGGAAGACAAAGCTGTGCTTGGGGGCTGGACTGCAGCTTTTGAAAAGGGATTAGATGCGTTCACAGGTGTAGGCATGGTGTTCGTGTGTGCCATATATACACATCCTGTGCCTGGGTTCTGTGGTAAAGCAGAAGTCATTCAACCACATGGCAGGGCTAGGATGAAATCATCAGTGTTCAGTTATTGAGGCAGTATAGAGGCACATCCACATACAGGACAATGCAAACTTAGTGTGAAGCTCATCCCTCACTTCCCAGGTCGTACCTTGGCCTCTCGTACAGGTCATATCCCACCCTTGGAAGGGAGCAGTGCTCAGCTACCGATAATTTGGACAGAAAGTGAATCTGAAGCCTAGGGCCTTTCTGCCCAGGGAGAGTGTTACAAAACAAAGCCAGGGTGTGAATTTGAAGTGCAATAGCTGTTACGAGTGTACTTCTCATGTGGGCAGTTTTGTTCTGCTCTGAGAGGGCTTTTGTGCTGTTCTGCTTCATCCATTGCCAAAGGCGCTCTCAGTGCAGAAAGAAGAATGCCCACACAGGGAGCGAATAGCTTTTCCAGGCTATTTCACCATGCTGAGGAGTCCCAGGAGAAGCACATGGTTTCATGCCCTCATGAATATTGCAGGAGCTTACCCTTCAGCTCACTCTTCCACCAGAGCTTTTGCATGGGGAAGTGTGCTTTGCAGTGGGCAGTTGGTTGAGTTTTGTCTTCTGGACCCTGCTAGGTGCAGCACGTATCACTCATTTGCCTGAAGTTATGGGTCTGGCCTCAGGGATCCCTGAAATCTTAGGCTCCTCTAGTTGTTGCTGGTGTTGCAGTTTGGCATTCTCCATCAGTACTATCGCCTATCAGAATGTCCCCTAGCTGCTGAAGAGAGCTCTGGTGATATCATGTCTGTATTCATGCGTTGTTTCTTTTCATACAAAATCATCAAGCAAACCTGTGCACTGGGTAGGATTGTTATCTGAATATCGTTGAACAGGAAAAAAAAAAAAGCCCATATATTCTGTAAAGATTTAGCGAAAAGAACAAAAAAAATAAAGAAAAAAAATAAAAAAAGTATAAAAAAAAAAAAAAAAAAAGCCCATCTGTTCTGCAAAGAGGCAGTGTAAAGAGCAGGCTCTGTGACTAAATAAATTCACATCTGTTTAGCACAACCATCAAATATAGAGCAGAGGGACCTAATATGAATCACATGTTGAAACCACAAGTATGAGCGAGATGAGCTGCAGAAGAGAGAGCCTAGAAGTGTTGATCCATGTGAGCAACTGTTGGTTTCTCTCCTTACTCTTTCCCTTTACCAGTTTCCTGAACAAATTATGTAGAATCACAGGGATGTGCACATGTGTATGCATGCATATATGCATATGTTCGTATTGCTTGCATGATTACATAACCTTCCTATATCATCTTGAGCCATTAGATCACAACTGCAATTGGAAGGGCCATGGATTGCAGAGGGAGCTGCAGAGGTGCACAGGGCAGAACTGGTGTGAAGAGAGCAGATGAAGCCGTTCCCTGGTGATGTTGCTTCACAAAAAAATGGCCCTGAGGTAGCTTGCTTTGAAAAGGGACTTGGCTCGGAAATGATTCCTCAGGACAATGTCTCCAGCAGTGTTGTCCCAGGGAACTTGATAGGAGCAATCTTGAAATTTCAAAGGGTAGGTGATGCCCTCATATGCTCAAGCTAGTTTCATAATAACTGCATGCCAGTCCTAACAGACTGTATCTTTCCATGGATCTATTTAACTTGTTGCTTAGGGTTTCCTCTAAGTGTTTTAAGTCCTGCAGAAACAAAGGGCAGCTCAAGTTTCTGTATTGGTTGCATTTGCAGTTTTGTTTTGTTTTTTTTTCTGTGCCAAGAACATATCAATACAATTTCAAGACATGACTTGAGGCAGGAGTTTCTAACTTAAAAACAAAAAGCTTTGGGGATGTAGATGCAACTCAGGTGCCTCAGTTATTTGGCTGGTCTCTGTAGCCCCTTAGAGAGTCCGTG
Organism: Piaya cayana; assembly: GCA_013389865.1. Taxonomy (NCBI): domain Eukaryota; kingdom Metazoa; phylum Chordata; class Aves; order Cuculiformes; family Coccyzidae; genus Piaya; species Piaya cayana. The sequence continues at coordinate 106,909 of WAAB01012092.1, read as the reverse complement.
CAGAATGAGCATCTTCTCTCCCACAGGATCTCATGAAAAGACACATGCGGTAATTTCAGTCTCAAAGGTGGTTTCTTGTTGCTGTCTTGCCTTTTGTCCTAGATATTTTGCAGTAAATGAGGCCAAACTTGTGGGAACAAAGAGTGATGGTAGATAGGCTCTTAGGCCTGGTTTGCACAGATTCTGATCTCCTGCAGTTCAGACTGCTTAACGGGCAGAGAGCTGTGCTCATACAGCTCATCTGGGATGTGAGCTCCACAGGAATGCACTGGAGGTAATGAAGCACTTAAGGGACTGGTGGGGTTGAAGGTCCCTGTGGAATGATTAAGGTGTTGGCAGCTGTGTTACTTTGAAAGAGAACTATGTGCATTACAGCAAAGGCATACTGGAATGCCTTGCAGACACTTCGTTGTGTGTGGGAACATGCTCTGCCTTAGACCTGTGAAGTAGTGGTAGCAACCATTGGAGGATGTTTGATTAACTGAGCCGCTTGCGTGCTTATCAGCTGCTTGGCCCAGCGGCCCTAGTGTAGTTCAGAAGCAGAACACAAGCCACCAGTGGCTAAAACACAGCAGTGTCTATCTCTAGATACATTAAAAGTTTGGTTCTTCCTTCCCTCCAGATATTCACTCTGCTCATGATTCATTTCCTCTCTCCCCTTGCTTCCGAGAAACTACAGTGAAGATGAGCACTGTAATGTTTTCCCAGAGACTCACATTTGAGCTGTTTCACATCCAGGGAACCAGTGTGTCCAGTTCAGTATGGAAACTCTTTTGCCACAAAAAAAACTTCATACTGATTTCTGGGAAGGGGAACAAATGATTAATTTGGATGGTTGAAAACAAAAGACACCAATGTGAAAGTGGTAGAGCAACTGGATTTAGCTTTTAATATGATGCGCTTGTTTAGCAAAATTGCACGGTCAGTGTGGATTCCTGGCTGGTTTAACTTCCTTACTGGCAGTGTCATTTGCACCAGTTGAGGAATTCTCTCTCAAAAGCTTTGACTATTGCTTTTCTTGAAGGAACAGACACTGAGCTAAAAGGGAAGAACAACAGTATCCTAGGCTGGTGCACAGTAGTTTGAGTTTCAAAGAAGAATTGAAAGTCAAATCTCAAGCACTTGTCTTCAGTCACAAGTTTCCATTCAGAGCAGAACTAATGCACTATGGTTACTAAAAGAGAACTTTATCTTGATATGCTCTAGAGTGTCATGGCATGCTTACCTCTTAATATTTCTCTTCACTCATTTCCCCATGCTTCCACAACACCCCTCTTTGAACAGTTGTGTTCTCAAGGGAAGCTGTGTGTTGTGTTTGTTGCAAATAGCACAGGGATAGCTAACACCACTTTATGACTTCTCTTCCTATTCGCGTGACCATGGACATTCTGGAGCTCCTCTGGCTCGGGCACCATATTAAAATATACCTTTTATTCTGTTTTATACCCTGATAAAAGGACCTGAGGTAGGCAGTGGACTCCAGGTCAAATGTGAGTCGAATGTGGGTTATCATTGTTGATAAAGCTAATGACAGACAGGTTGCTTCAGAAGAAGCCTGGACAGTAGACTGAGATGAGTAATTGTTCACCTTTTACTCCCTGTTAGCAAGGCTGTTACCCAATCTTTAATTCTTCAGTTGAAGTGGGATGTTGAAGAGCTGGAGAGAGTCCAGAGGAAGGGCAGGCGGCGACCTTGAGCACATGGCCTACAAGAAGAGGCTCCGGGAGCTTTGCTTCTGTGACCTGTGACTGCTGCCAGTGGTGTTACGAACACCAAATCCTTTTGTCCAGGTGGCAGAATAAAATGGTATAGACATATGTGGTGGACTGGGAGATTAAGGCAGAAAAAGCATTTTCATTGGGAAAACAACGCAACACTTGTTCAAGTTACCAGGGAGGAGGGTATTCTCCATTTTGGAGGTTTTCAAGGACAAAGCAACAGCAAACCTTATCTGGTGTTAATGATAGTCCCCTGCTAAAAGTGGTACTTTTTAACCTGCAGAGATTCTCCTTCTTTCCTGACAGTACTGCAAGCTTTCAGCTTTGTAATGGAGGAAGCACTTACATCTTTATTTTGTGCTTTGTGTTGCAAAAGGGAGAAATGATTACATTGGGGTACTCGTGTCTTGATGATATCAAATCACTTATTGTTGTGAAATTCAGAGAAATGTAGACTTTTTCTGACTGTTTATATGAAGGGTTCTGTGTACTTCCTTTCCTACAGATTTCATGCACTCAAATATCGTGCTTCCATTAGCAATCTCTCTGCAGCATCAGTTCCCAGCCATCTGGCAGCAATCACTCTTCTGTGTTTCAGGGTATAGGATTTTCCATAGGAAAACGGCTATTTCCCTTGATTATTTGCAAGGTGTCATGCGCTGAGCTGCCAAAAACGAGGCACAGATTAGTGCAGTGCTTGGGAAGGAGGAGAAATCATCCAGGGCTTTGTCATACTCAAGGTTGTGACTTCGAGGATAGCTTGGGATCTGGAAGAGGAAAAATTAAGTGGATGAGGTGGGAAGAAAATAATCAGGGATTAAAGGTTCTGATCTTGGACATGGTTCATGCCCATTAATTGATTTAATTGCTTGCTTTTTAGTCATTGCAGTTTCAAAGTCTGGTTTGTACTGCCAGCCCCTGGAGGTGTTACAAGAAGGTTATAGAGGCATTGGCCTTGTGCTTGTGTCCTTCTTGAGTGCTGCCTGTGCTGTGCCAATATTCTGGGCTGCAGCTCCTTTTCCATTCACAGACGTCCTCCTGATGGCTTGGGGTTCAGATTTCCAGTCACAGATGTGTTTTCTTCCAGGGACAGCAGCAGTTGACTCTTCACGCAACCACAGCTATTTTAGAAGTGGAGCACAGGGAACCCACCATAAATAAAAACCCCACCTACACCCACATTAGCCTTGCTGAGTAGAACCTCAAGCTCTGCACTGTTTCTGTGTATCAATTTCCCTCTCACTACTGAACTGGGATCCCTGCTGTTTCTCCTGAGGCTGAGACACACACACAGCGTTCTGCAAAGCTAATACAATTATCTGAGTGTCAGTATGCTGCCGTGGTCCCATTTGCTCCCACTGGGGTCTTGCTGATATCTCACTGCTGAGCTGAATGTTAGTTCTGCACCATTCCTTCTTGTTTACAGCCAGCATCAGCATCCAGACAACCTGGGCTTGCTCTAACAGCCTTAACTTTAACATCTCTTGTTGTCCTGGTTTCTTTTATCTTATGTGGGACTGTCTTGGTAGGCCTGATTTTCCAGTATGTCTCTGTTAGTTGAGAAGTCCAACCCCTCAACCATTTTATTTGATGGATAAGCTCATTTTTACTTGTCAGTGCCTTGCTGAAGTAGGTTAGCTGAGTACTGAGCTGTGCTATAGGCAAGAGGATCAGTATGGGTACAGAAGGAATAAAGGCAGTTTTTTTGGCAAAAGAATGTGTGCAGGAAAACAGTGTAAGGGAGCTCATGGTCTGAGACTCCCAAAAGAACCTCTCTGCATCATTCTGCCTGTTCTTTTTTTGTCCATATTAATAGATCTCCTTCCTTATTTTGTGCGTGATTCTCAAGCGTCATCTCAATTTTATCTTTATGGTACAGCAAACACACTTAGAAACTTGTAGGTCAAGTTATTAGGAAGAGAAGTGGTAAGAATTGGAAGAAATTTGCCTGACTCGGAGCTACCTTCTGGCTCAGCTCTTAAGATTCAACCACAAACTTTTCTCTTTTTGAATAAGTATTTTGGGCAGGCCACTAGGTCTACCTCTTCTACTGCAATTGCCCTGAGGTTTGTTGTGACCACAAGTAGCTGAGGCCTTGGATTAACATTTTATCCCCTACAATTATGTTTGGGGTAGCCAAGGATTGTCTCATAAAACAGAAGTCAAGAACCAGCCTGCTCTGTGGTGAAATTGTAATGAGGTCATTAGAATTCTGTTAGGTTAGATAGATCTATCTATCTCTTGGAAACCAGTACTACCTCTTTGATTCAATGCACATGGGCCAGTCAAATTCAATTTATTTGGTTTTTAAAGCCTAGTTCGTCATCCAACACCAGGATGTGATATGGTTGTAAAAGGAAGATCTGTTTCATGAGTTTTTATGTGCGTGTTTTGCAGCAGCAGTCAAATTCAAATAGCCTGCATCTAATCCCAAAACTACTTATGCAATTACATTGGGAAAGAAAAGGAGTTTTGTATTTAGTTTGTCCTTCTACCTTTTCCAGTATGTGATAAAAGAGGAATGAGCTAAGAATGGACCTTAGGAAAGGTAAGGTTTGGTTGATACTAAAATTGTCCCAGCGACAGGGTTTTGGTGTAAGAACGGGTGAGTAGTGGGTTGATCCTGAGTGGCCAAGAAGGCCAATGGCATCTTGGCTTGTATCAGAAACAGCGTGACCAGCAGGTACAGGGAGGTTCTTCTCCCTCTGTACTCAGCACTGGTGAGACCACTCCTCGAATCCTGTGTTCAGTTGTGGGCCCTCACCACAAGAAGGNTCATGGAAAGGGTAACTGGGCACTGGCAGAGGCTGCCCAGGGAGGGCGTTGAGTCACCATCCTTGGAGGTGTTTAAAGGACGGGTGGATGAGGTGCTCAGGGACATGGTTTATTGATTGATAGGAATGGTTTGACTTGATGATCCAGTGGGTCTCTTCCAACCTGGTTATTCTATGATATCTGATGAACTATATTCAAGATGACTTTAACCTGCAGCACCTTTGTAGCAGAGATTGTTCTTCACTGTCTCTCTATGTCTGATGTGTGGATGCTGCCATGCTATGAAAAAAGGAGTTATTTCCCCAAGTATTGGTTATTTAGTTAAAAGAATGGGCGCATGCTGTGTTAGTTTGCGAACCATTGCAACTAGAGTACCAGGAATATAATATTGCATTGCTAGTAGGTGATATTGCTGGCATGTCTTAAGTGGAATGCAACCGTATTGCTGCAAACCATTTTGAGTGCAGATAAAACCACAGCTGGAAGTCTGGTGTTTTAGAATCATAGAATAATTGATTTTGGAAGGGATCTCTGGAGGTCATCTGGGCCAACTCCTTGCTCAGAGCAAAACGAACTTTGAATTTAAATCAGCTCTTTTGGAGGATCCAATGGAACTTTGATTGAAGCTGTTAAAACCAGAGTGAGATGATGCTAGATTATATGCTTTGAGGAATAATTCAGCACAGGCAGTGCTCTAACTACGTTTCTTTCTCCTTTAATTCCTGTGATTACATTAGTAATGTCCTGCAGTAGGAAACTGGTGAATGTTTTCAACTCTGTTTTAACTGAAGAAATTACTTGGATTTTATCTATCTAGCTGTCTGTCTGTCTGTCTATCTTGAGGGGATTGAGCTAAAGATAAAAACCGTCATCTTATTCAGGCAATTGGAAGAAACACTGGATCTTGAGGGAGAGGAAGGTTTAAATTTCCTCCAGCTGGCACCTGCTGTGAAAGATGAAAGCAAAGCATCAAGAAATGTTCAGAAACAGTGTAAAATGAGTGCAAGCAAATAAGCCTGGTCTAAGGAGAAATGTGCCACAAGGAGCAAAGTCCACGTGTATCAAGTTTGCCTAAGGTCAAGAAGGCAGTCACTGTAGGGTGACAACATATTTCACTCTTCTTCATCATGTTTTTGAGTTAATTGGTGGCTCAGTTGAGTCCTGTTAGCTCTCCACTGCCAACCAGTGACCAGGGTCACGTCATCCCCCTGCAAAGGACTCTCAGTGCTCAGAGTTCTTGCGGCTTTGCAGTTCTTCTGGTTGCTGACATGACACTTGAGGAGCACGAAGGGCCAGAGTCAGTTTGCTTCTGGGAGGGCCTAAGGGAGAGGTTTCTTTGGACTGTTTAATATTACAGGATTTAAATTCGGTGAGATGTGCAGATCAGCAATGATTAAGGGAGTTCAAAAGGAATTGTGATTCCCCAAATCACATAATTTCCCCTATGATGTTAAATTGATGAGGATAAGTAGTACCATATGGGAAAGATATCCCAGGAGTGCTTGGGGTGAGTTTGTAAGTACCTATGGAACTTCCTATATTTGGTTAAAGACCTCTAATGAGACCAGAATTTTGACATTATATCCTCTTCTGGAGGCCACGGGATAGATAGCAGGAAAACTTTATGGCTAGAGATCAGTGACCATAAATGGAGAAATGAATTCATTTAACATTCAGAGGGGAACAATGCCAAGAGAAACAAGCAGCTTTGGGAGCTTATAAAGATCAAATCTCTCTGTTCAGCCTCAATTATTGCTTTTGGCAAATTAGGGAAGTAGAGGTGATGAGAACAAAGCAAAGAATTGTATTTTAGCAAGGCATTTGGATTTATGCTTTTGGGAATTTCATGCAAAAAAAAAAGACAAATAAGCTTAGAGTAGAAACATACAATCTTGTGGGTTGAATGCCTAGCTGAAAGTGTCAATGTGTGTTGTAATTGTGCATCATGAAGGGTGTCCCCTTGGTTCAGCTGGTCTATAAAACTTGGATGGAAGGTGAAGTAAAGTCGAAAGTTTTCTCTTTGGGTTCTTTTGCATGGACAGAAGGGAAGGGAGAATGGGGAGAATGCAGTCTGCCTTTCTACATATGGCTCTTGTAAGACCTTAGAGAAAAACTTAGGTTACCCGGGGAAGAGGACATCTTGATCGTGTTCTTGAACAGTATTGGAGAGAAGCCACAATAGGGCTTCCAGCTGCATCTGCTGTCAGAAAACAAGATCCTGGCTCCTTGTATCTAGTCAGTCCCTTGGCCTTAGGAGAAAAGATTAACATTACATGGGTGATACTAGGAACTTTATGGACCTACATCAAGCCAGCGGATTTAGGAAGGATTGGAATGGGAGACAGAGCAGACTGGCTGGGAGCACAGACTGTTGTTCATTTTTCATTAAACACTGTTGATATCCACTATGAAGCATTAGCTTAATTAACTTGGGGACAAATTCTTCTGTCTTGGCAAAGTCCATCAACATCCAAGGAGTATTTGTTCCATGATATAAATATGAAAATGAAATGAAGATTTATTTGGGTAGAGTCTAATCACAGAAAAGCCAGCCTGTCTCAGAGATGAATGTACTAACAATTTCAAAAGGAGACAAATTGGTACTCTACTATTCCGTTGCATATCTGATGTGAAGCTAAATTGACTTGGAACCCTCTTTGTTTTACCTTTGCTTCTAAAAGGTGAATGACATCCTGTAATTAAAAGCAAAACCAAGCACTTACGTGCACACATTTAAAAAAAAGGGGGGAGAGGGAACAAGAAACCCTGTCAGTATTCCTGATCTGACATTTTTAAATATGCAGTCTCATCTTGGGATCCGTGCATTCCGGTTCCTCTGCTGCAGAGTATTCTTTCATGGTTAGAATTTTCTGAACTTTGGACATTAAGATCATCCTAATGATAGAACCAGAGCACACTGTTTTCCTTATTTATGCAGCATGATTTCACTCTTTGCTCTTAAATGTTATTTATCATGGTTAGTCCAGTCTTGTACTCTGCCTTCAAAAGTAGGTGATGACTAATGCTTCCAAGTAAGGAAGGATAGCAGAGCCATGGGCAGCCACAGCTGATTACAATCTAGTTTTTGTCTTTGATATTATTCATCATTTTACCCTTTCAGTTTTAAGTTGCCATTCTTGAAAAAAGTGGCTTATGCTAGCATCCACCATTTCATAAAAGGTTACTGAAAAATTAAAGAGAGTTCAGAGTAAATATATATGAATGAATCAAGAGAAGTCTTTACAGTGAGTTTAATTGATACTTAATTTAAATGTTTTCATTTGATTTAACTGGTGACCTGACAGTCTTGTGGTAGGATCTGTGTAAGGAATATAGACAGGTCTGTAATGATAAGTTTGTAACAAAATGCAGTGGTTAGATTCCAGGGGTGTTGCCAGAATGGCTGGTGAGTAAGGAGTTATGGGAAAAGTTTATAGCAGCTAGTTCAGTAACTGAGCTGTTGAGTCACTGCTGAGTAAGGAGAGTGGCAGGCAGAAGTGCAGAAGGCTTCACCCACGGCAGACAGGGATGTGGCACTGATGGGAAGCAAGAGGTTGCTGCACCTCTTTGGGAGGGTTCCTAGGGACACAGGCTCTGATGATGATGGCTGTCCCAGCCTGGCTCTGTTGGATGTTAGGCAACTAGATATATTCAGGTATCATAGAATCATAGAATCACCAGGTTGGAAGAGACCCACCGGATCATTGAGTCCAACCATTCTTATCAATCACTAACCCACGTCCCTCAGCACCTCGTCCACCTGCACCTTAAACCCCTCCAGGGAAGGTGAATCAATCCCCTCCCTGGGCAGCCTTTGCCACAGGTTTGCTAGGAAGGGGCTCATTGAATGCAAACCATGCCTGACAAATTATTTACTTGGAGCAGAAGTGGGGGAGCAACTATAGATTTAATCTACAGTTTAACTTTTCAGTGAGAGCAGCGTGGTCCAGCCATTGGTTTGAGCAGCAGAAGGATGCATTTAGCTTCCAAGGAGCAGCAATAGGTGGCTTGTCCAGCAAAAGGCTGGTGAGACTCACTGTGCTTCAATGGGCAGGTGATTGTTTTTGAAGGAACAGAGTGATCAGATTGGGTTTGATAGTTTTTCACAACATCCTCTATTACTCTTGAAGGAAGAGCTTGTTTTATTCTCCCTTAGAAATGGGTAATACTGCTATAGTTTCAGCTCCATCCCTCACAGCAAAGGTGAGTGTCACGGCATTATCCCCTGCCAGTATACATACTCCCAGGATTTTTTTTCTGGTCTCACTTCTTGGATGGTCTCAGCCCATCCATCTTGATGCTTTCTTCATTGTGTTTTACCTCTTCCTTGATTCTCTTAAACCTGCAATATCCAATACAGTTTGTTCTTTTTATTCTGAGTTCTCAGTATCTGTAGCCTTCTTGCAATCGCTGACTTCCACAGTCCTCCACATCATGTTAGAAACTTATGAAAACAGTACTGTTTACTGTTGAACTGGCAGAAGTAACTTTTTTGGAAGGAAACACCTCAAAGACAAAAGTGAAATGTGTGTTTGCTGGTTGTGTTTGCTGCCTATAAGGAAAAGCACTGCCTTTACCTATTGGATGTTCTTGTCCAAGTGCAGGAAGCACAATGATGCAGAGATGGTGACATATGTGAAAGTAAATTTAAAGTAAGAGGACTGGTTATAAGCCAGATTTTACTTGTCTACGTCACAAAATAGTCACCTGTTCTGTTCCAAAGAAGCTTCTGATTCAAAATCAGGCAGTATTGCATGGAACGGTGAGGAAGTACTAATGACTTTGAATTAGCCTGAGTGCTCCACCATAGAGAAGTCTGCAGAGAGAGCTGGGGGGCTATGCCCATCTGCAAGCCACTGTCCCTTATATTTTGCTTTACTCTTGGCATTTTATCAGATGAAAGAATGAGAGGAAAATAACAGGAAACCCAGAAGTTTAGTTTCAGCTGGTAAAAAGAGATTCATTAATTTTCTTTTTTTTTTTTTAATGATCTTGCAAAGTAGTTAAGGTAAATTTAATTGAGGCTAGGGAGCTGAGGCTGGAACAGACAAGGAAAAGGGAACTTGCTGAAAACATTGTCAAGGCAGAGATAGTAAGAATGAGTGGCAGCAAATGCATAACAGAAAGTTAGAGGGGATGGGGGGGGGTGAGGAGGAAGAGAAAAGGCTGATGGGGAAGCAATTGGAAAATAACCACCATCACCAAACCAAATGTGTTAGAGGGTAGCTGAGATGGAGCTGTGTGCTGCCTTACAGCCAGCAATGGAGCTACAGCAGCGTGATCCTCATGCTACCAAACTGTCTGTAAGAGCAGTCTGATTTTTAAGCTCATTCATTGATACTCACATCATCTTCAAGAATCTCCATCACTGTGCAACCAGGCTGCTAAAGCAGATATTCATGGTTTGTACATCACTCAGTTCATCCCTGCCATGAACCTGACAGACCTTGAGAGATCAGTGACCAAGGTGTGTTGCCTGGAAGGTGTTTAAAAAACAACTAAGGAACTGCCAGAACAAGAATGACAATAATATGATCAGTACTAAACTGGTTTTTTGTTTTTTTCTTTGAGTCAGTATGGAGGTAAGGCCCAGGGTCCAGTGATTCTTCATGCAGTGGAATGATCTTTCATGTAAAATGTTAACTCAGGGGCTGACAACCTGTCAGAATAAAACTCCAGGATGCTTTTAGCAGTAAGTAACAGATAGTTGCCTTTGAATGTAATAATTCTGCAGTGTGCAGAGTTGTCCTGTTTAGCTCTTAAGGCTGAGTGCCCTCATTGCTTTCTGCTCTTAAAACCTAGATAGTTGCCTTGAGTTTTATTGCTGTGTTTTACAGTTTTGAAGCACGTGGGAGAAGGAGGCAGCAGTGTAGGTGAATCTTACTGCTCGAGTGGCAGTTGTTTTCTAAGTCCATCAGGGCTGGTGTTGGTAATGGGAATCACCAGACAGTGGGAGTGTGGTTCACGTGCCTTCTATCCCCACCCTTCATGGCTGGTTTCCTTTTAGGCCCTGTGGTGAGGACCTGCCTTTCACTTCTTGCTTTCAGAGTGATGCTCTGTGCTCAGAAGGCAGGCATATGTTGGAGGGAAAATTGTCTCCTTGCAGTTTGGCCTCGGATGCCTGTCCACCTCCAGGGTGCTCCTGCCACACTCCCATCTGCCTCGTTTCTGGCCAGGCTTTCCATGCTCGCCCCAGCGGCTTTCACTGGTGGATGACGTCAGCACCTTCTCCAGTGGTAGCGATTGTGAAACTGCTGTGTGAGTGCCGAGTTGTCACGCTACAAGGTGAGGAAGAGCCACAAGTGTTGGGGCTGGTGTTTGGCACTTGTCAGTTCCTCTCCTATGCAAGGAGTGATGAAGGTGGAAGATGACTACAAATTGCCTGTCTGCTACTGTTGGGTCAAACTTTAGGACCTTAGGTAGAAATGACTCCTTAAGTAGGAAACCTGTTACCTGGAGTAAACATACTGGTCTGGAATAAGCACACACATTTATCATATATGTACATTAGGTTTAACAGTCATTTCTGTTAGCTGGAGGGACCATCCCCACGCTACCATGTGCAGACCTTGCTCCTTTACCCCAGACTGAGTCATCATTGCTAACAACAAATTGCTAGGACAAAGTTATCCATGCAAGAATCACCAGAAGTACTTTCTCTAGCTTATAATCAAGAGTCTTCATTTGCTTCTTTGATAAAGGACTCAAGTGAATTTGCTTCACCATGAATCTTGTAGGATGCAGATGCTTTGCCAGCTACGACGAATTGGCAAAATAGCTCTGCTCCTAAGTCCCAACAGTTTAGTCTTGATATTTCTTATGATGTGTGAGCCTAAATTAGGAGAAAAGGGAAATGAAGTGTGATTTCTGCCTTGTTTTTCTCTAGGTAGATTTAAAAACGATGTCAGATATGCCTTCTTCCTGCCTACATGTTCATAATACTCCTGAGTGGCTGGTTAAAGAGCTCAGTGTTGTTTTTCTCTCTGAGAAGTCTGTGTGCATGGAAGTCTTAGCTGTTGGACACCAAGAATATGCCCAGGCAGACTACGAGTGGATCTGTGGGTGCATTTCTGCATTGTATCAATGAGCTCTATGTGGCTTCACTTCTCGGCTTTGGAGATACCTCCCCGTGAGCTGCATGCTCACGGGGGACAACTGCATGCATGTGTTCAGTTGTGGGCCCCTCACCACAAGAAGGATGTTGAGGCTCTGGAGCGAGTCCAGAGAAGAGCAACANTGGAACAGGCTGCCCAGGGAGGTGGTTGACTCGCCTTCCCTGGAGGTGTTAAAGGTGTGGGTGGATGCTGAGGGGCATGGTTTAGAGATTGGTGGGAATGGTTGGACTCAATGATCCGGTGGGTCTCTTCCAATCTGGTGATTCTATGATTCTATGACCACAGAGCTGTCAGAATAGTTAGAAAGCTGTAGCACTATGGACACTGATCATGATTTCACTTCAGGGGGCAGGGCGTCTACATCTGCTAGAGGCCACTGTCTGTCCCCTTTCCTCTTCCCACTCTGAGCTCAGGAGACTTCACACCAGCTAATACAGCCCTTTGCTTCCATGCTTAGTAGAGTTACAATTCTTTCTTGCATGTCAGTCCCAGCAGATTGCACTGCCTACTGCAGTTAGAGACCACCTCTTTGCAAATCCAGCAGTGCCTTTGGCCTGTTGTTCCCAGATGGAATTGTTTTTCTGCAATAGCAGCCTGCTGATATCTCCCATGGCATGGTGTTATCTCTTGCACTTATCCATTTCCATGATCAAAACAAATTTTTCCTGATTGGATCACAGCTGCCTCCAGGTTTCAGTGGCCTTGAAGAACCCTAACACCAAAGCAGAAGTGATAGGGTGCTCAAGAGCTCAAAAATTAGCATTGAGTTTTGTCTGTGTGGGGTCCTTGTTTCATCATCATATCTCAAATCAAGCTCTATAGGACTATCTGATGGTCCTGTACGACCATCACTGCTACCCAGTAAACAAGCATTTGTTTATTGCAGCGAACAGGGTTTTTTATGGGCAACATTTTCGGCAATGTCTGAGTCCAGTTCTCAAAAGTGATGTAGGCTTTTAAGAGGCCAGAGCCAAGATTTTCATAAATAAGTAATGATTTGGGCTGCCTCTGTTTTCTGTTACAAGTTGAGATGTCTAAAAGGAGCCTGGTTGTCAGTGTTTGTGGGATTCTGGCATTTTTTCAGAATTGACATACTTTTAAAATATCTTAAGCTGCGCATTCAAAAATTGAGGCATCAAGAATGATCAGCTGCTTTTTAAATCCTTTTTCTGAAAAGTTTGAAAGAAAGTCATTGGGAAGTGGAGTCCTAAATGAGATGGAGAAGAGTGCTAAAGGTGTATTTTGGAAGTGTGTCTGTCTCTATGTGACTACGCTTGTCCCCAGAGCACCTGCACTGTTGTATGTTAATATACTCACAAAAGCCTAACAGGGAAAAGCAAATATATCACTGCTGTGTTGAATGGATGGTGGGATTGATGGGCTTCCCCAGGGTATCAGCCTTCCTCTGCTTTGGTTTGAAGAGGAAAATAGCAGTGCTTTTTGCAGACACCGCTAATGAGTCGATCAGTAATTCAGACCTACCGGGGCAAGAAAGACAAGTTTATATCGTTAAGTCCTATATGTTAGGACCAATATGGTTAATGATAAGGATACACAAGTAAAACGTGTTAGAGGATTATGTGGGTTTGATTTTATAAACCAGCAAAGCAGTGGATTTGCAGCTGTTATTTCCCCAGCCAAAGTTCCTAACAGGCGATTCTCTTTGCCTCTCCTCTCAGATCTGAACCATGTCCCACCCGTCCTGGCTGCCACCCAAGAGTACCAATGAGCCTATCGGTCATGTTACTGCAAGGATGGAGACCACACACTCCTTTGGGACTCCCAGCATCTCCGTGTCAACCCAGCAGACACCAAAGAAGTTTGCACCTGTTGTTGCCCCCAAGCCAAAGTACAACCCATACAAGCAACCAGGAGGTGATGGTAAGTATTTACTTTTTTAGGAAGGAACCACCGCTGTCTAATTCAGATGTACTGACCACTAACACAAGGTGTTCTTGTCTTGCTCTTTGCTGATGAGTTTGTGGGAGCCTCCCTGTTTCAGATCATCTAAATCAAGAATGTGAAAGTATCTTTTACCCTTGCATTGGCCATCTATACTCCTGAATGGCGCAGGGCTAAGAAAGACATGGGGACAGATCTTTCTTATTTTAATTGGAAGCAGATGTCCTATGTCCAAGATTGGTACTTTTCAAGGGGTTTTGCTTATTTGGGCAGGGCTGGCAAGTGTTGATCCAAGGAGCTGGGGCTTTAACAACCCTTTTCAATATTGACTCTTTCCTCCCAGCACGCTGGGAATCCTTTAGAAACATGGAACTGAGCTGTGAGAGTGTGAGTATAATTGGGGTGGTAGAGCATAAATTTGGTAGAATGAGCGTAGGAGTGCTTCCTCTTCAGCCTACTGCTTTGATTCAGTTTTACTTGTATTCTTTTCCCTCTACTATGGAATACTTCAGTATGAAATAACTTAATGATAGAATTCTGAGGATATTTACATGACCATTGCAATAGCCTCTGGTGCTGTTATGTCAGTAAAACAAATGCGTGCCAATCTCAGCACTGGCTTTTCTCTATTGCTGTAAAAGTCGTCTTGTCTTCAAATAGTCAGGCAGGAGTAGGGTTCCTGGCTTACAGACATATGGAGGAATGAGTTCCCAGCAGTGGGAGCTAATGGCTAGTTGTGCCTCTGGGGTTTGCAGCTGGAAACCTGCAAGCTGGCCCACTCGGGATGCCCCTAGATGACAGTGGAGTGTGTGATCGAATCTTACTGCAGCAGAAAGAAGGTGGAAGCCAAGAATTTTAGGAGAGTGTGGTAGCTGTCTCGGGCAGAGCAGTGACTTCTCTATTCCCAGTGATTTACTATAGTTAGAAATGGGTGGAAAATTCTTTTTCATTCTCCTCTCTGTCTTCCCCTCAAAGAAGAACTCAATTGTATTCGGGAAAATCGTCAAACCAGCTTTTGAGTTTTTGATGCTCTACTTCATTCCATCACCACTTTTCCCTCTTTTCTATTGAGTGCAATAAGGTAAATGTCATCTATATCTTTTCCTCCTTTTTCTACTTTGTCATTTGACAGCCTATGCATTTTCAGGAGGACTGCTGAATAGTGGAAAGGAGAAAGAAAAACAAAGCAGCATATTAAATGTTGCACTTGAGCGATTTTCTAAAGTTAAGGACATTTTGTAGGAAAGTTGGAGAAATCTACAGTGTGTCTCATTTTTTTTCCCTGTGCTGCTCTAACTTTGGAGAATTCAGAACGAAAAAAGAAAATGTGTTGGAGGAGAAAAGCGAAATCATATGCACCTGTTCTGTTGCTTTCAGTAACAAAACATTAGTGAGTAAGAGAAGGAGTTTCTACATTTGGAATTAAAAAAGTAAAAATAATCCATTTCTGAAGTGCAGTGAAAATGTCACTTTCAAGTCAAGTGGTGATTCTTATTTTTGTAATTCTCTTAAAATTTAAAATAATAACGGAAAATGGCATTTCTTTTTTTTCTAGGAAAATTTTGTTGATCAGCCAGAATTTTTTGGTGAAAAGTATCAGTATGCCTCAACTGTAGGTGCTTTAGTGGTTTTAGATCAAGTCATATGTGACTCTGGAACGTTATTGCCTTCTAAAAAATTCTTTGGATTTTAGCATTTGGGGAAGGAGGCTTTCCCTAAGAGCAGAGCAGACACTGCAGTCTGAGGAGGGGAGATGAGGCATGCAGGCATTTCTCGTGCAGCACTAACTACCAAGTCTCGCAAGCAGCTGAGCATCACCAAATCTGTTAGAAACCAGGAGGCACTGGGAGCTCACAGGAGACCTTTTTCAGTGCCAGTCCCTTGCCTCGTCTGATGTTGGGCTTTTGGAGATCTCATCATCAACTGACAGGCCTGGAAGAACTGACAGTTAGCCAGGACCTGGTCAGAGACCAGCTTAGTGATGTGACAATGTGCCTGCAGCTTAAGCTAATCCACTTTCAGAAGGTGACATGCTGCTGGTTGGTGTCAGCAGCCAGTACAAAGCCATTATCCCAGCCATATATAATCCTCAGAACATGAGACTTCTGGGATGTGGGAGGTGAGCGGGAACAGCAAGAAAATATTTAGACCAACATGCTTCATTCGCTTTCTGTGGCTCCCTTCTCTCATCCAGGCTCCCTAATTGTTTCTTCAATGACCTCTGTTGTTTTTGCAGCAGTAATTCAGCCTGGGGGACTGCTTTGTGCCCCACTGGTTCCCTACATTAAAGAGGCACCAGGAATTGTTTTCCTTACAGTTGCTCTCTAGTCACAGGTCTTTTCCCATCTGGTTAGCTGTGAGTCTGTAGGTGGAGGAGCTGCAACATTCCCTTGTACCCTGGTGTGTTTTCATCCCTCCTGCCCCTCTGGAGCTGCTTTGCTGGAGGCATGCGGGCTTTTCCACCCAGTACACGGGTAGCACATGGCGCAGCATCTCTCTGCCAGAGATGAACATGAGCGGTGGTGCAGCTCCAGGGCTGTAATGGGGCAGAAAGCAGCTGTGCACATCACAGCCCAATATGGCCTTGCCTGCTCTGGCTTTGTCACTGGAGTTGATTCCCTGCGACCAGGGGCTGCAAGGATGGGATTGGGAGTCTGGGAGACAGGCAGATTTTGTTCCCGGTAATTTCTTCAGCTTGCTGCTTTTAACATTCGGGAAAATGCATCCTCTGGCCTCATGTTTCTTTGTTGTTATTTTGTAGGCATGTTGCTCACACATAGTGAGTCCACCCAGCTGATTGCATTTGTGGTTTTATTTACTGAATATGTTGAAAGTGCAGAGGAGGGATGATGGAGTGACAGGTTGTAGAGCAGGCACTGTGTGCACAGCAGTGCGATGGCTGCACCCAACTCTTGTTCCCACCAAGGCATTTTGATGGTCTCACTTTGATTTTGATTTTATTTCTTTTCCCCCTGACACCTACACAAAACCTAGGCAGATCAAAAGTTACCCAATGTAACTTTAAAACAAGTTAGAAATGGTTAAATGACTGAATAAATGAAATAACAACAGCCAGTGGTTTACAAACCAGAAGCACTTTAATGTGACTGGAAGCACTCAAGGCATCTGTGGTTTAGACCAGCTAACTGACCAATTTTCACAGTGCTGCCAGCTCCCTTCTCACTTTGTGCCATGCTGACTCGCTGTGACTTGCTTCGAACCAGATTTGTCAACTCATCAAAGCATGGACCGAGTCTTGGTGTCACAGGGGGGCCTCCGGCTATGACTGCAGTAGTTGTAATAATAATAATAATAATCAATAAGACCACAGCTCTGAATAATGTCCTGTGTGGGTCTTCACTGTGCAGCTGGCCAAAGAGGCAAGCACAGCTGTGTTTTTATAGGTCCTACAAACACTGGACCAGACTTCCATGTGCTGTAGTCTGGGCTGGGTTTCTGGAGGATTTAGTGCTAGGGTTCCCTGCTGCGACTGTTCGTGGGGGATTAACCTTGCCTGATCCTAGGAGGCATAAGCAGCAAGGTCCCTGCGGTGTACACGTGCTCAATGTCTTGTGCAGCTCTGTATTTATTCCACAGAGGCAGGAGAGCTGTTTGAGCTCAGGGAAGATGACTTTCTACGAGTGTGCTTGGGGGTAAAGTGTAGCTGCTAATGAGTTAGGCCAGAAATCAAAATTAGGTGTCCAGACATTTGCGCAGTGGCTCAAAAAGAGAGGCACCAGGGTCAAGTGTGGACCACAGACAGAGCTGGATATGTTTGCAGTTGGAAAGCATCTTCTGCGTGTTGGAAGAAGACAGATCGTGAGCTGGACAAGACATCAGTCATGGGTTTGGACAGTGCACCTCTTCTCTTTGGCTCTTTTTTCTATGCTGATGTGTTTGGTGCTGCCTGTGTCTTCCCTTTGATCCTCAGCAGACTCCAACAGCATGCAGAGCAGGTCTCATCCTCTGGGACTCTCTAAGCCCCATCATTGGAGATGTTCCAGGCCAGGTTGGATGAGGCTTTGGGCATCCTGATCTAGTGCAAGATGTCCTTGTTCATAGCAGGAGGGTTGAATTAGGTGACCTTTTGAATGTCCCTTCCAACTCAAACCATTTGATGATTCTGTGCTTGCTCTCCCTCTTTTTCCTGCAACTCCTTTCTCTCCTGCTCTCCAACTTTTGCTCTGAAATTGGTATTTCAGCACCATCAATAGAGCTGAAGCTTTGGAGAAACACTGCCTCACAGCTGTTCCCATCTTTGCAGGCCTCAGGAAGATGGAGAGGATTTATAGCTTGCAGATGAAGCAAATTCCCTTTTTTCCTCTTTTTTATTGGTCCCAGAAGATGGGGCCTCAGCCTCCAGGGCAGACTAAGGAGATGTCTGGTGTGGAGCAAGGTTGGTGATCATTGATTCACTGGCTTTGTGCACGCTGCTGTGGGCCTGGTGGCAGCAGTGCCAGCACAAGCTCGCATACTGCATGGCACAGGGAGGAGAGAGCTGGTGGCCACTCCCAAGCCAGTGCCACGTGGTGGGGCAGTCAGGGTGTGCTGGGACAGCACCAGGGGTTGTGAAGTGAAAATCAGGGGCTTAAAAAATGTCTAACAATCTGTTGTCAGTCTGAGGCATTCAGAAGAGTATGAGTCAGGGCTCTTCAGGCTGTTGGATGGCTTGAGCACAGTGAGTGGCAGACTTTGCGGTGTGATGTGCCTTTTGGTTTGGATCCTTTTGGTTTTAAGTTTCTTTTCATAACCACAAAACCTCTTTTCCTGTTGTCTTTCCCCATCATCTCCAAATAAAAACCTGCAGACATGAAGCACTGCAGGTCCAGGAGAAGCCACACTGTGCTGATGCAGGTTGAGCACAGACGATGAGCCATAGGAGGCTGCTGCCCAGTCCAACATTCGTGAGCACTGCCACAGTTCCCTGTGAGTTGAATACAACCTCCTCTGCCATCATGCATGGTCACTTGGAGGGTGATTGATGGTGGCAGGGAGACAAATGACTCTCCTTGCTTGTAGTTTCCACCCCTGGTGAATATAATGCCCACAGAAAATTAATCTGAATTTAATAGCGGGTACTAAATGAAAGGATGACAAGCAAGCAATTTTTTTTCCTTCTTGTCCTGCATGAGTTTTCGATATGGTGAACTAACTAGAAGACTCATGTGAAGGACTTTGAGGACTTTTAATATTACTTTTTTTGTTTAATTTAAATTATTTTCTTCCATTTACCTTGGTTGGATGACCTGGCAGTGACTCATGAGACAGCACAACAGGAGTGCCAGCTCCAGGGCAAGGTCATGTGGTTGACACCAATGTGCATGCTTGAACCCAGCCGATAAGGGTTCTCCTCTGCTGCCCGCCTCTCGATGCGTGTGGAGGCTTTTCACCACTGGCTAATTATATTCTGCCATCAGTAGCTCTGTCTACTTTTTTGAAGCTTGAGTATAGATTTATTGGACTAGACACTGTGTTTTAGCTGTGCTGTTCCTTGCTCTGCGATCTTTGACAGTTCATAGAAGCTAACCAGGTTCAGAATTTATTCATTACTTGGATGAGAGCCCTAACAAAGGATAAATTCAGGCTGGCTTGGGAGATTCTGTGAGTTTTGTGTTTTTTCTGGTTTTCTGTGCTGTTTCTGCCCTTTAGCAAGCGGAGTCTGTGCTAGTGGGAGGGTTTTGTTGGCTGAGAGGCAGCATACCTGCCCCTTGGTGTGTCTCACGAGCTTCTGTGGAGCTTTGCTCATTGTCAGAAGGAGGCTGGCGTGCAGGAGCAGTGAGCTGTTACTCAACTGTGCTTTGGTGGTGGTTTGTGTGTGACCTGTCCACGTGGGCTGTTGCTGCAGCTCAGATGAGGCATGGGAAGATGTTGTTTGATAGGTTTGGTGCTGAACTGAGTCCTGTGACTACCAGAGTTTTTTCCAGCAGTACCTGCTGGTCGCTGCCGCCTCCTCAGCTCTGCCACCAGCTGTGAAAATCATCGATGCTCCAGGGTGGAAGCAGCGTCTCAGTGATGGGACAAGAAAATAGGCTGAAA
Organism: Piaya cayana; assembly: GCA_013389865.1. Classification (NCBI taxonomy): domain Eukaryota; kingdom Metazoa; phylum Chordata; class Aves; order Cuculiformes; family Coccyzidae; genus Piaya; species Piaya cayana. The sequence goes on along the minus strand of WAAB01012092.1, from coordinate 87,363 downwards.
AATGCACTAACCCTTTTCTCGTCCCATCTCTGTCAGGATAGAGCTCAGAGAGATGAAAAGTGTAGTGGGAATAAAGAGGTAACCTGACTGTTGCAAAACATTGTGACTATGCCTAAGCACTGCCCCCATGTTAGTGCTTGGATTTTAGAGAAAGCTTTTTTTTTAAAGTGCATATTGTAAACTTTTAAAGTCCTTCACAATCCTTGCTCTCATTCTTCCATTTGTTTCTTGAGCTGAATGAAATGGAGCGGATATGAAGCAATACTTTATTCATTAGTGTCAGAGCTGCATCATCTTCAGGCTCTTACAAAATACAGCCAGTGAAAATGAACTTGAAGCTCCAGGCCCCTTTTGCGGTGGCTTTGCTACCTTCTTCGCAAGAGCATTTAAAGCACAAACAAAGCCCCCAAACCTCACAGTACAAGCAGGAGGGCAAGGGCACCTCATTAAGGGGTAACTGCAAACCAGTTCAGAGCAGCCTTTTGGAAGTCTCCATTGATTTTTGTCTAATGACATCCTCTTCCCCGTTGGTTAAGAACCAGTTGAAACTAGGTGGAAATTAGTGGTGGTTCTCACATGTGTATTAGTGGTTTTAAATTATCTCGGGCAAGTTGAGCTGTGTTGAGGAGGTGTGAGATGGAGCTGCTGTGTTTGTGCCTGGGCAGCATCCCTCTACTCAATAGCTTCCGAGTTATGGAGCCAGGGAGTTTTGCCTAGCTGCGCACAGCGTGATGAACCAGTATCAGGGCTTGTGATTCTCACTGCTGTAAATAACTAGCTCTGGATGGGTTCTAATGTTTTGATTGTAGTCATCTCAGAAGTGATTACTGTTTGGGCAGGATAATAAAATGGTTTGGACTGGAAGGGACTTTAAAGATCATCTGGCTCCCAACTAGACCAGGCTGCTCGAGCCCATCCAACCTGGCCTTGAACACCTCCAGGGATGGGGCAGCCACAACTTCCCTGGGCAACATGTTCCAGTGTCTTGCCACCCTCATCATGATGAATTTCTTCCTAATGTCTAGTTTAAAACTTCCTCCTTCCAATGTAAAGCCATTCCCCCTTGTCCTATCACTGCTTGCCCTTGTGAAAAGTACCTCCCCAGCTTTCTTGCAGGCACCCTTCAGGAACTGAAAGGCCACTGTGAGGTTTCCCTGCAGTCTTCTCCTTTCCAGGCTGAACAACCCTAACTTTATCAGCCTGTCGTCATAGCAGAAGTGCTCCAGCCCTCTGATCATCTTCATGGCCTTCATCTGGACCTGTTCCAATAGTTCCATATCCTTATTTTAGGGATTCCAGAACTGGACCCAATACTCCAGGTGGGGACTCACAGGAGCAGTGTAGAAGGGGAGAAACACCTCTCAATCTGCTGGCTGCACTTCTTTTGATGCAGCCCAGGATATGATTGGCCTTCTGGGCTGTGAGTGCACATCGCCAGCTCATGTTGAGCCTCTTATCTATGAGCACCCCCAAGTCCTTCTCCACGGGGCTGCTTTGAATCACATTGTCCCGCATCTCTCTATTGAAACCTCAGCCCAGGTGCAGGAACTTGCAGGCTGTCTCTAGTCACCTCCCAGTCCTCCATGTGCTTTATCATTGCGTCTAGGAGGTTCTGTTCTGTGATCTCCCAAGGCACAGAGGTGAGGTAGATGGGTCTGTAGTTTCAAGGATCATCTTTTCTACCCTTTTAAAAAATGGTCACGATGTTACCCTTCTTCCAGTCACCATAATGACAGTGTCTGCACATCACAACTGTACTACCAGCATCTGTTTTGGTTGTTTTTCCTAGAGTCAGGTACGTAGGTCTGTACTCTTGGATGCTCACAGAATGAACATTTTCTTTTCTGAAATACTCCCTCAGATAATGGCACTGGGATAAATGCAACATAAAACAGGTGCATAAAAACTATTTTTGGACCAATATATTTATTCATAGTTTACAAAATGTCAAGCCAAGACACCAGGTTTTATTAACAAATCTGATTGTTTTGTTAGAATTACAAATATTAAACTTTCACAGATTCTGGAGCTTATTGTCTCTTACTTGGGAACTGCCTGAAGTAGTGCCTAACCTTGTTTTCATATCTGGTGATTGAGCTTGTATTTTCTGTTATTCAGTATCCTAAAGCAAACATTGTACTCCTCAGCAGGTAGATTTTTAATTTTTTCTGCCATGCCTATTTTTCTTCTCATTTTCTTTTCCTCCTGTCTGTTCTTCCAAGATACTATTTTTAATTTTTCCACTTCATTATTTCAAACATTGAATAGTGATTCATCTTTGCAGTGGCCTGTTCTGTGTACCACAATAGTTTGGGTAGAATAAAGAAAAAAGGGCAAAAAAGGGAAGGAAAAAAAGACGATTCAGACATACGCTGGAATGGAAAGAAGCCATCTTTTTATAACTCAAATTGCAAACATCTGTCATCGACTATATCAAACCTACTTTTAAAAAGATAATGTTTGTCCTCTGTATATTTTTAAAGGGCTGTGGTGCCAAATCAAAGCAAGAGCAATCTTAACGCAGAAATAGCTTGAATTCAAACAGGCAGCACTTGTCCCTTTTATTTTCATCTGAAATTTGAACATCCTCCAGATGCTAGTCTGTTAAATAATAACAATTGTTATGTGACAGTTAACAGTCGAGTAATATTTTTTTTTGTCCTTGTTCATACAGTGCAGCTTTTCTATTCCTTGAAAACTGTAAAGTAGAGGATTATATGCATGTTTTCCCTTTTCCCTGCCTAAAGCTTTTTTACTCTGCGAGGCAGGGTACTGCTAAGTCAGAGCAACCAATAAATGTGTATTGGATTATATTACAGGTTGGTCTAATAAAAGGTTAGAAGAATGAATGAGCAACTCTTGAAGCCACAGAAGCTGTCCTTGTGGCCAAAAAGCAAGCATTTCTGGCACTGAGCCCTACACAATTACAATTTGGACTAAATATACGAGGCCTGAATTGCTTGTTGCTTAAGCAAAGTGTGTGGAGCTAAGGGTCTATGATTAGGACTGAGAGCTCTGGCTGCCCCAGTGAAGGTGGCTGTGCAGAACGGGGTGAGGAGGGATTTGGTCTAGTTCCTGTTAAGTAGATATCATTTGTTTAAAAGTTCACCTTCTGTCTTCTTCAACTAACATGCACACTGGAAATCCATAGCCATGGAAGGATGTGCAAGCATGCTCTAAAGCTCGACAGGGAATTTAACCAAACTATTTGAGGAGCTGTAAAGTGCATAAGACTCACAACTGAGAGACAGTTGAGAAGCAACTCTCAATTCCTGTGATGGCAATGACTGAGGAAAGGTTTTGGTTTAGTCTAGATATGGGTAAACCGTAATACAAGGCCTGGTGTGAAGGTCTTCTTGGTAGACATGAGATTCTTCTTCTCTCTGACATGAGATCTGACATTTGTGTTGCTGAGCACTGAATTTATTTTTCGCCTTCCCTGGAGGTGTTTAAGGCACGAGTAGACGAGGTCCTGAGGGACATGGTTTAGTGTTTGATAGGAATGGTTGGACTCGATGATCCGATGGGTCTCTTCCAACCTGTTGATTCTATGGTTCTATAGGAAATGCAGTGGAGGTGAGGAGTAATAAGAGGAGGGACCTGTACATCTAAGCCACTTCTGTTGTGAGATCAATTTGGAAAAAAATAGCAACTGGCTTTTCTAGCTATTCTGCGATGGCATTCGGCTTTTGTACAGTCTGGGTGACTGTGAGGGTCTGCCCATGCTTTCTGCTGTGTGAACTGTCCCTGAGCAAGCTACAAGAATAGGAAAATGGTGCTAGAACATTGCTAGTAAGCACAGTCTTTTCAAAAATAAGTTTAATAAAATATAATTGTTTTAAATGTATTTTTGAAAAACAAATGTGCTTATTAATCTCTTACTAAGTAGAGACTGATGGTCTTTGAAGTTGGTGGCCCTATCCTGAGCCATACCAGCTTGCAGTGGACCTGTTCTTTGGTAACAATATCTATTAAATGAACGTTCTGTAATGTTTTTTCCTCACATACCCCTCATGCAAGCTCACAATTCAAGCTCCATGTTTCCCTTTTCCCACTGGCCCCATCACCTAGGGCTCTTCTGCAAAGGCAATAGTGCCAGTCTGTGGCTATTTCAGCACATACTAGGACCGTGTTGGGTACCCCTGTGGCTTTCTTGGGGCCACCGTGCACCTCCAGTTGGCTGCATTTCCAGCTCCTTCCCTCGTCCAGAGCAATCTCTGTGTAAGACCAGGTCACCTCCTGGCCCCTGGAGTGTCAAGATCAGCTTTACAATGAGCAATATAAGAGCCTCACTTGTGTTATATATTTGCAAAATTTTTTGCAGGAGAGCAAAAAGAAATAATCATAGTTCCTGGGCCACTTCTTGGGATGGGTAAGGAAAGGAGGGTTTCTCGACAAGGATCCATTAACACTGGTCCAGCTGGCAGGCAGTGAAACACAGGAGATATAAGTCCATTCTTCTCCCTTCCCAGTCCTGCGATTTAAAATGTTTGAACGTGCGCTTCAGAAGCTGGGGAAGTAAAAGCCCCCAGTTGTGCCAGGAGACTCTGCAAAGGCCACGGCGAGCGAAGGGGCTGTGGAGTGTTAATACAGTCCATCATTTTGTAACGAGCCCGATGTTCTTGTATGAGCTGTGTCAGGCTGTTGTCTGCACGCTGTCTTTGCTGATCACAGTAATCGGGTCATAAGAGAGGGAGAAGTAATAGCGCGTCTCTTAGCAACCAGCCCCAGGAGAAAGAGAAAATTACTCAAACAGACTATCCAGCTAGGGAAGTAGAAAGATGAAATTTTCTGAAAGTCTGTTGGAAAGTGCTCAGGGACATAATTCTTTTATGTGTGAGATCCTTATAGGTTGGATCCAATGATATCAGAGACTTTTTTTTTTTCTTGTTGTCTGCCTGGTAAACTTTCAATTTTAATTGGCCTCAGATAAACAGAGGGGAAAACCACCTCTGAAACAGAGGCATTAAAAAAATAAAATGTGGCAGATTTTATCATCTAACAATGCTAGGGAGAAGGGAGGGGAGAGGGAGGTCAGAATGTCTCAGGCAGGAGATGAGGGGAGCCTCTTATCTCTGCGCGAGTGCTTTAAATGCTTACCGTGTCAGTACTAGCCAAAGCACGTTGCTGTATCTGCCGACGCCGTGGTGGCATGTACAAAACAAACCTGTTGGGTCTCCACTGCATTGCACAGCCTGTCACGTCCCATGAGTGTCATGGACTGTGTCCCATGCTGATTGACAGCTTGGCAGAGAGCTGGAACCAATGTGTCCTCCCAGCAGCCGTGCTGGGACAGCCCAGCTCATAGGTCAAATGGAGCAGGTACGGTCAAGTTCATGCCAGCAGCTTTACCCTCATTACTCTGGTTTTCTGTCCCCTTCCCAGCTACTGGTTTGTGTAAGACGTATGGGGAAACATCTTTGAGGTCTTCTCAAAGGCCATTTGGCCAGCATTGGCCTCAGGACTCAGAGGGGAGGGCGGTGGTGGGGACTGGCTGGAAGTCATAGTAATAAAATCAGGTATTTGTACTTTGTGTGCAGGACAAGGAGAAGCTCATGCGCTTGTATCTTGGGCTTTTAAAAGATTTTTTTACTTCCAAAAAGTTGCAGATCTGTGATCAACTAGTCTACATCTTTCCCAGGGACTGCTATGGGGAAGGGGACTGTGTCTAGGATAATCTGCTCACACTCAGATTAAGTGCATAAATCCTTGTATCTTTAATAGAAAGGTGCCGGCTCTAAGGTGGTCAAGCCTTCCACAAATTTGTGGTTTCATCCTTAAAACTGCTGCAGGGACAAAGTGTTTCTGAAAGCCTGGCTTAGTCCTTGGCTCTGAGGAGACACAAGGAAACTGTTGCACACATGGAAGAGAACAGACACTTTTAAGTGACTGATCCAGCTACTAATCTGTACCCTTCCTCTGCTTTTGTCAGTTCTGTGATCCCAGGGTGTCTAGGTTGTGCAGAGGGGTCAGCTCATCTCTGCATGGGATAGCTTGAATTCCAGCAACACATTTACCTGCTAATTCATGTGGTCTAACAAAGTCTGCAACCATTTCCCCAAGTTGGGATCCTGGACAGTTGGGTAGAGGCCTCTGGGCTGCTCTGGACAGGCTGTTGTTGGTACTTGGANGGTTGCGCAGAGGGGTCAACCCATCTCTGCATGGGATAGCTTGAATTCCAGCAACACGTTTACCTGCTAATTCACGTGGTCTAATAAAGGCTGCAAACATTTCCCCAGGTTGGGATTCTGGACAGTAGGGTAGAGGTCTCAGCCCAGAGGCCTCTGGGCTGCTCTGGATGGCCTGTTGCTGGTACTTGGGTTTGCTCAAGTCTCTGTGTGTGGAAACTTGGGTTCAACCTATGGATGGTATTGCAGACATATTCTAGGAGAGAATTGCTAAAGTTTTCAGAGGCAAGGCTGGATTTAGCATCTTATCCTGGAAACAATCAGTAGAAGAGAGAGAAGAGAAAAAAACCCCCAACCTTGCAGCTGTACAGAATTAATAGCTTAGGAGCAACATCTACTACTGTCAAGGAAAAGTGAGATAAGGAACAATATTAATTGTGGCTGCTTCCAAGCAAGTTGTAGAGGCAGCTGCTTTGCTGTCTTGTCACAAAGAAGGAAGACTTTCTTCCTTAAAAGTTTAGTAATTGAAGAGTTTTCTTGCTATTTTTGTGACTGCCAGTAAGTGATGTTTCCTGGAAATTTTCCCCCAACTCTATAAATAGTGCTGCAGGGCTTACAATGGTGACTCAGTTTGGGAAGTCAACACCATGCGCTTCCTCAACGCAGCCAGGCAGCCCCCCAGGCACAGTGTGCAACTTCTGCAAAACCATTGATTGGTTGTTAAACTGCAGTACAATTCGACGACTTCTTGAAAACTTAATTCATGTTGCTCAAGCTTATCTTCCTGTCATGTTTGTGATGAAGGTACAGGGGTAGAGGAGGCTGAAGCACAGTTTAGGTCTGGGAAGTTGTAATTGATATTTCAAGGTGCTACCTTTTCTCTCAGTAACGTACTGATGAAATGCCCACAACTGACAGATAGAGGAGATGTTCCTAATTGCTGCCCCTCACTGTCCTTGGGCCAAGATTATCTCACCTATCTTGCTTTTATAATTGGGTCCTTTCCTCTTTCCCATTACGCTTTTGACATCACTTTTTTGTACCGACTAGGCACAAGTAAAGCCATTTGTAATCCTTTGTGTGGTGTCCAAGGAGAAACAGGACCTGGCTGACTGAATTAATTCTGCAAGTATAGAAAGAAAATTGCACTGGGAGCTCAGGTCTGGCACAGCTGTCTTATGCAAAAATGAATTTATAAACACAAGAGGCAACGTTTGAAAGAATTGTGAGCTGGGTAAAATCACAGCTGGCCTTCATCTCTTCTGGTATCAATATGGACATGAAATCGCTCAATCATAACAGGTAATGTATGAAGTGTTGAGATGTATTCCTCATCTTCTGCTTAGTCCATTCAGTGCCTTAGATTTGGATTAAATTCATAATTCCATTTTCCTTGTTAAACCATCCATGCCAATGGTGGTCCTGGGGAGTTTGAGCCTGTAACCCTTCTCTGTGGCAGAAAAGCAGCTTGGTTTGTAGCATGAGATACTTGACTGACTTCTCTTGGTGCATCAGGCATTCAGCCTGCGCACATCAAAATGGGGCATATGCCCTCAAGAGAGAAATGACCTTGCAACAGCAGAGAGGGGGTTGGGCTGGTGGATCTCCAGCTGCCAGATCTCTAGGTTTTGTTTAATTGTTCACTTTCCTCATTAGGGACAAGAGTCTTTTAGAGCACTGCAGGAAGAATTGGTTTGGCTGAACTTGAAAACTCTTGATATTTAAAACATTTCTCCGTGCCAGTAAATGGCTGTTGTTGGCCAGACAAAAAGTACTTTAAGCTCAGCAGCTAATCCAAGACAAGAGATGTGGTGCATGGTCACAGCTGAGCTTTTCCCTACAATCACCATTGGACTTTTTAAACAAATAATTACTGAACCACTGTTTTTCCACTCTGAGTATATGGTGCTTTCCTGAGGTGTTACTGAGACAAGCTAATGGAGGATCCATTTGCTTTGTTATGCCTTCCCATGTGGGAAGATGATTAATCTTCCTGTTTATGTTGCACTTGTAGCACTGTGTGTATGTGTCCAAAAGTGCTCTTGTTAGTGATCTCTTTTGCCCCAGCGAGAATGTGTTGTGTATCTGTGATAGGGAAACAAATAAAAGAGAAATAAGGTAGTAGGGTAACTATTTTGAGAGATGAGCTTTTGCTTGGCATGTTGATTTTCCTTAAGAGATATGGCACGCTCAGTACCTCGTGTAAGATGACCGTCTAGCATGGCATGGGTCTCCAGAGTGGGAATACTCCATTTTAAGAATCTGTTTGGTACGACATGGGCTCGTGTTTAATGGATGCTGCCAACTATTTAAACGTTAAAGTGCTGTGAATTCCACCTGTGAAATCGGAGGCGGAGGTAGCATAAGTTGGAAAATCTGGGCCTAAATGTCAGGTTGTAAAGGTCACATTTTATTGGTGGAAAGTGCAGTTGTCACCGCAAACGTGAGGCTGCAGGAAGGGAATTGTAAGGCTCCTTGTATGTTTGATCTCCTAGTACCTAACCAAACAAGCTTAGTTTACGCTATGTCCAGCGTTTGGGGGTTTTCTAACAAACCTTTCCAAAACCGATGGTTCTTATTTTAGGACTCAAACTCCCCTTTTCTTGTTTACATTTTTTCCCTGTGATCCAAGAGTGGTGATGAAAGTTCTGAGCATTCAGTAGGTTAATGGGATAGAGCAGAAATTGGGGCTTTCTCTTGTTGCAGTTCTGGCTCTGACATGCTCAGAATAATGAAAGCTCTTTAAGAAAGGAGCCAGAGAACTCATGAGGCATCAGAAAGACCAGGAAGATGTATCATACTTCTATAAGCATTGAGCTGTGAAATCTTTTGGCTACTTAGAAAAATGATTAGTCAAGTCTATCGAAGGCAGCAAATGTCTGTGGATACTAGGGAAGGTTGGATCGTTTCATATCTCTTACCTTCTTGTTTTTCATTCTTCTCTATTTCAAACAGTAAATGATTAAAATGAGGGTGTGTTGTGAAAAGATGATTTCTAAAGAGAGCTTGGAGGAGTCTGTGCTTGCTTATTAAATATGTCTTATGGAATAATCACCATTTGCAAACAGCCAAGAAATGACAAAGCATTTGTTTGCTGATCCCAGTGTTTTAGCGCAGCATTTGAGAATGAAATCTTGGTTCTGTCTGGTTTTTCCTTGCTCAGTGTTACCACTGGTCACTTCCCTCTGACACTAGTGCAGCCCAGTTACCACTGTGTTAGGTTAGCAGTGGCTCCTCTGAATGGATTTACATAGATGCAGCTGTGTAGAGCTTGCAAGTAAGTTTGATGCGTATGCACGAGGAAGACCTGAAGCCAGATCCTTCTTGTCAGGGCTGGTCCAGTAATGCTGAGAAATGGCATAGTCTATAAGGGAAGAAACATTTTCAACTTTAGTCAGTAGCTCTAGCTCTTATTGGGAATAATCTGCACCAGGACACAGGTGTGTTTACTGTGTAAAAGCCAATTTTAGATCATCGTATGCATGTGCTTTTAAAATATTTGTTGGAAAATAAGAAAGTGGCATTTTCTGTCTTTGATTAAATATTTTCCTGCCAAGAGTTTGGAAGTTGTGTCCCAAAAGGCTTATTCACATCCTGTACTTCACCTGTGGGCTTATCTTAATCAGGAGGGAATTTGTTTCACAGTTAGCTGGCACATGGAGACTAGGGACTGGTGAAATCCCAGTCGAAGCTCGATTTTTGTAGGTCTCATGTGACTTAGCAAGCGGAATAAAGCTCTAAGCACTGTGTTATCCTCAGGTCACCTTAATAACTCCAGTAAAAAAACGCAGAGATCGCAGTTTTGCCTCCCCTTAGTCATCATAGGTGAGCTACTAGAGTTGAGAAGACATTTTTAGCCCTAAGGAGGTCCTTACAGAGGACCTCAGGGCTTACGAACAGTAGCCTGATAGTTAGGATACAAATGGAGGGGTGGATTTGTATCAGTCAGCTGTCAATAAGGTCTACACTAAGGGTTTAGGATGTTGCTTTTAACACCGTGGTGAAACCTCATCCTTTTCTCATCCGTTTGGCAGGTTTTTCATCGACATTGGTACCTAATAAGCAAAGTGATGCTTCTCAGACTTCATTGACATGTTGTCTGTTGTTTGTCATCTCACAAATCCCCCCATGAAGCTCTAAGTAAACACCCCTGGGTGGAATCAGCAGATCATCTTTGTGGCACTTCTTGTCATCTAAACAATAATTCATTAAAAATTTAATGACTTTTTTGCTCCAGAGAGGAAAAAAGAGAGCTGGCGCCTGCCTTTAAAGTTTCTGTCTTGTATTGTTTGGTGATTTTTGTTTTGTTTTGGAGTTTTTATTTTATTTTGGAGGAAAACAAGTTGATAAACTGAAAGTAAACCATCTTATTACAAAAAGCTTGAGTGCTTCTGAGAACATTTGAAACAAGGATGACTAGAAATGACCTTTCCATCGTGGAGTGAACTTTGAGTGTATTCTCCCTTTGGCATGTCTAATGATAGACTTTCCATCTGGTCTTTGCTTAAAAGCTAAGATGCAACTTGTTGGGTTTTTTTTTTCACATTAAAACTGTGCATACTCTAAAATTAATCCTCTTGATCATTTCACTTCAGGGAAAGGAGTGCAGAAACACTGGGAGTATTTGCTTATTTTTAGCAACTACATTCAGTCCTTCTGGCAGCGGATTCCTTTTGTTCCAAATCAAGTAGTTTCTGATTTGGAGAAATCCTGGGTTTCCCTCTGCCTGATTTTGAGGCGATTTTAAGATATTGAAGAGGTGTGACTGGTCCTGGTGGGGGCTGCGATCTGGATCAGTGAGAGGGGTTTCTGGTTACATTAGCTTCCCCTGGTAATACTGTCATTTCTGCTACCGCAAATTCCCTGGTCCCAGTTTCCCTGTACTGATTCCCCAAAGCTGAATGTGCAAGAGTGAAATCCTAGCAAATGAATGCTTCGGGGAAGCGCTGGGGATCTCCTGAGATATACCAGTGCAACCATCCAGCCTGATTTAGGCAGAACCTTTGGGGAAAGTACGTAAACTGATCCTTTTGCTTAGCAAAGCATTTCAACAAATGCCTGATTTGACACACACTTTCCAAAGCCCTGTGGGACGTAACTTTTAAACCTGCAGTTGAACTTAAGCGTGTAACTGAGTCCATGCTACACAGAAGCACTTGCATGCAGGAAGAGATCATGTGTAGGAACATCAGACACCAGATATTTTAATATATTTTTTTCCTTCTGGTAATGCTGGTCAGTACTGAATGTGTTTTCTTCTTCTTTTTTTTTTTTTAATCTTCTCCATGCTTCTATTCAACAAAGTTCTACAAGAATATGTGTAGGTGGGAGCTTTCTGGTGAGCCATCCATTTCTCAAACGCTGTTCTGGTGGCAATAGCAGAAAATAAGCCTATCAACGAAGTCGTGTTTCTATCAGAGTTGCGTAGGGGGCATGCACAGAAGAGGTTCTCTGGACAGCAGGAAGGCTCTGCAGAAGGGCAGATGTTTAGGGCTCTTGGAAGGTAGATGCTCTGCCAAGGGTGTCAGCGTTTTTGCTGCAGGTTCTTCTGGCGAACGAATCTATTAAAACAATAGGAGGGAGAAAGGATGTTGCAAATAATGGAAGAGAACAATTCTGGCACACATAGCTTCCCCTTCATAAAGCTGCTTTTCCCTTGAGGCAATATATCTTGTGTCTTATGGGAAGGAAATCTTACAGTATAAAAGGAAATCTGAACTGCTTACCAATGAATTTGGAAGCCCAGAAGTTGTATTCCTTTTGTGAGGAGATAATGTAAGTCCTGTTCCAGTATATTAGGGAAGCTTTTTTAAGATGCATCTCCAAAAATAGGAGCACTAAGGGACTCACTTCTTTAAAATAATATTTGTATGTGGCTTATGTTAATGTTCCTGGAACCTTAGGGATGTATGCTCAGCAACATGAAGGTGTTCAGAGAACAAAATCAGCAGATACACAGTGTCTTTAGCCCGAGCTGCTCAGCAGCTTCATGTTCCTGGGGATGCCTGTGACACGGGTTAGAGTGGTCCAAGGGCTGTCCTTGTTTTGCTCTCCTACAATAGCTCCTTAGGGACTGTTCTGCCTCCAAGAATAGCTGGCACATTGCAGTGCTCTAATTATGTCTGTTTTCCTGCTGCATCTCCTGTGCTGGGAGCAGTGTGCCTTCTTCAGGCTTTATTACCCAAAAGCTGCCTGCCTACCAGTTTGCTCCATTGCAGCCCCACTGCTGCAGATTTTCAACTCCCTGTTTTGTTTTGGGGGAAAAGCAAGGTCCACCCAAAAGTTTGCAACCTCTTAGCCCCTCCTCAGTGCTCTTCTTTCTTTCCAGTTCTCTCCCCTCAATTAAAATAAAGGCACGGAGAGGGAAGGAGGGAAAGGAAAGTTGATTTTCTATGAGTAGCACAAATAGTGAAGTCTACGCAACTTCAGTGGTTATATCCAAGTAAGGGTATTTTACGCAAACCCTAGCAAGCCAAAAACCAGAAAACTAAAAAAGGGGAAAAAAAAGCAGCGAAAATCCTTCTGAGGAATTTCTGCTTTTTCTGGGGAGTACATAATTGAAGGGGATTTTTTTTTTTTTTATAAAGACTAAATTGTGTACGGACATGAAAAATTCAGCAGGAAATTTAAGCCATTTCCAAACCACATGAAACATTAAACATTTAGCTCAAGAATAACTTGAAGTTGGTGTGCATCATTCCCAGCTTTAAGCAGGCATCTGATTTTTCTCTTGCAAATGTTAAATATATGGTAAAGGAGAGTCAATGCAGGTTTAATCTTCTTTCTCATCATGAGCGTAGGGCCATTGCCGTGAAAGATTTTGCTGGCTGACCTGAAACACGCCTTTATTTACCCATCTTGGCAGATGATTCTAGCTGCAACATTTTCTAGAACACTGGAGCAGATATCAGTGTTGCAACTGCAGCATGTCTTCTGTGCCTCTGATCAGCTGCAGCCTTGGGCTCTTGTCTGAGTGGCTCTCAAATTAGCTTTTTAAATCCAGTGGAATTAAAGATTTTAATCAAGCGAGATGCTAATCACCATGACATGATGTGATATGTGTGGCCTGATAAGGATATAGAGTGAATCTCTCAGTCTCTTGAAAGCGAAGAATCCTGATCCTTACATGATCTTCAGCATCCACATCTAGGTTTTGCCTAGATGTGATATTGGATTTTAAGGCTAGGTTATGTCTCTAGTTTTAAATTTGAAATTCTACCTTTGTGCAGAAAGATAAATATTGGCTGATTTCAGGCCATTTTCAGATGTGTTCTTGATTACCACTTGTTTTCTTGGCAGCCCAGGTATCCATATGTGCCACGTTTTCTCTTTAAATAAGATTGTTATTTCCTTGGGTGTCTTTCATCAAGGAAATCTGACTGTGATGGTTTAAATCCTCTAGGAATGAGCTTTGCTTTTGCATAAAGCAGTCACCTTGGATGACTGCATGCGGCAAGTCATGCATAGCAAAATTGCAGTGAATGAAATCTCTTAGTGTGAGTTTTCACTGTTGTTCAGTTCCCTTAGCAAAGCTGGTTAGCGTTCTCCAAAGGAGCATGGTTGTCTCGTCTCTGCTAGGCAGGCAGGCACTAGGGCCATGACTCTCAAGTTTGTCTTCCTGTGCCAAAGATGGTCCTCTAAGAAAACTCTGCGCCTTTAAATATCTCCATGCACACTCTTATTAGGGAAGACAGCGTGATTCATCATCATTGTGCCGTAAAAATACCAAGTTGGTAAGCAGCACCACAACCTTCCCATTATTTCATTTGAGACTGGAAAAAAGGCAAGTGTAGTGACAGGCCTCAGCCTCCAGGATACTGCTTCGGTTGTGGGAGAGATCTGGATTAAGTTTTGGTGCAACCAGTCTGCTAAAGAGAGCACTAACCTTGAGCAGTGTCGACACAAGTCCAGAGCAGTTGGCCCAGATTATGCTTTTCTTGTTGTGATTTGTGAAGAAAGTAGTGACGTTGGCTCTAAAATCCTCCAGATCCTCAGAGCTTGGGAAGACTGGGCTATTAAGCAGCTCAGAATGATTCATCGTGAAAGCCTCAGCACATCAGACATCTCTGTGCATTTAAAGGATTTCTGAGCAAAGCACCTGTTTGGATTCTCTCTGGCTCTGTGCGCTTGCTGGTAATGTCAACTTGGAAGTTGTTCTGCTTCCCACAGCATCTTCTGTCTAATGGAGGAAGAGGTCTGTTCTTCCAGTCTCACTGTTGAAAGGGATTTTTGTTTGAAGGTGAGATGGACCACGCATTCTTCCTCTGTGCTGCCCAGCACTCTACCCTTCCCAGTTCACTGCTCCAGCGTGGAGTTTCTAGTCTATGATGCTGTGTTACAGAGAATAACCTTTGTATGTCACAGCAGGCATGAGCAGGCCTCGCAGTATGATAGAGGGTTTTGTGCTCAAAGAAGATTTATCTTTTTCTCTTGCTCCCTGAGCACACACTCAAACAATATATCCATTTTAATTGTTTTCTGAGAGGTTATTAATATTGGAGCGGGGATTTAGAATGAAGATCAATCATTAATCTGAAAAGAATGGATTGGTGCTTTTCTGCAGTGAGGCTGGAAAAGAAGTTAGGATGAAAGAAAATGAAGAGAGATTCCTCACCTAACTTAATTCTTTCTTTTATTTTATTATTTAAACTGTCCAAGTAGCAACTCTGAGGGAAAAACGAACCTCAGAGTGAACATTTCTGCAGTCCAGCTTAGAGACAGCAACAATACGTTACTACAATTTGGTATTATTTTTTCCCCCAACTTTTGTTTCAAGAATAAAATCTCTGGCTTTTCAAACAAAACCACAATCTTAGCAGAAGATTTTAATTTTCTTCCGCTTTTTTTTCCCTTTTAACAATCTCCACAAATATTTCAGTAATTAATTTTTTGTTGGTTAAATTGAAAAATTGTAATTTGATCTGAAAACGATCTCATTGAGGGTTTCTCTACACCAAAGAATTTGCCCAGCTTTTTTTTGACTCTGAGCAGAGTTAAGGCAGAACTACTGGTTTGATAGTCTGCTTTCAGAAGCTTGAAATGCTTGCTTGGATAGCTATAGCATCATGGTCGTTCCTGTTGGGAATGCAAGATGAGAGCCATATGTCCCCCCAAACTAGCACAGGTGCCACCATTTATCTCTGCTTCTAATCTGAGAATAGAAGGTTTCCTTGGGTCATTTTAAGGGGTTAACTTATTGTAATGAGTGTCATGAATGCAAATGTCCTCCTTATCCTTGGGTAGTCCTTTTTGTGCTTCTGTTATTCACCTCTTCCTTGCCCACCTTAGGATGCTCTTGATGGGAAGTGCCCTCTCCTCATTTTCCACACTAGGGTGCTCTGGGCTCTGACCAGCGAGGGGAACGATGTGGGAGGCAGTTCTTGGTAGGGGATTTTGTGGAATATAGAAAAATGTAAATGTAGTTACTTATCTGAAGAGTCAGTTGAGCACTTTGCTGAATTATGGAAAACATGAACATGAGCCAGCAGTGTGCCCAGGTGGCCAAGAAGTCCAATGGCATCCTGGCTTGTATCAGAAACAGCGTGACCAGCAGGTCCAGGGAGGTTATTCTCCCTCTGTACTCGGCACTGGTGAGACC